>VWZF01005791.1:120433-151285 GCA_013396755.1 Sclerurus mexicanus
CTCCCTTCCCCTCCCCTCTCCTCCCCTCTCCTCTCCTCTCCTCTCTTCTCTTCTTTTCCTGCTTTCCTTTTCTGTCCTTTTTACTCTACTCTCCTTCCCTTATTCTTTTGACTATTCTAATTTCACTCTTGCTCTTTACCTTCACCAAGTCATCTTAGGAACATTTCTCTTTCTCTTTTTTCTTAAACTGCTGTGAAAGATTGTGGCTTCAGTAGCAGGATCATTTTTCTTTTGGGAGGATTGGTATAATTAGTTATGTGCTTTAGCAGTTGATGATGAGGAAAGTAGGAAAAAGAGAAGAGAGAGGTGAGCAGCAGGTTCCAGAGGGCCTTATTTTCCAGCTGCTTCAGAGCACAGAGAAATTCAAAGCAACTTTCTAGGGAAGTTGTGCATGGATGCTAATGCTAAGCCAGGACCAAGAGCTAGTGGAATTAGAGCCAAAACTGTCTACTGTTATATTTTTTCTGACAGTATTTGCTAGCCCAGACTCGAGACTTGGCACTTTCATGGTATTCTGGTGTCGGAAGGGGCTATGCAGACAGTCCCCTTGGGTGGCGTAGCTCCCTTGCTGTTTGTTCCTGATGCCAGAAACCCTCCCACGAGTCACCCAGGAGCCAGAGTTTACATATTCTGCACTTCACTAAGATTCTGTAGTGCTGCTCTTTCTCCTTGTAAATTTAGAAACAAAATACCACCAGGTGAGGTGCAGTAGCTTGTAGCAAGGATGCTTATAGCAACCTCCCTTATTTCCTCCATTGTGAACAAACCCCAGAGATGCACGCAGATTTGTAAGTGAAGTGCACAGACCTTCAGGGACTGTAGCTTGTTTCTATCATGGAGAGGTCTTTGACAGCAGGTCTGTAACTGCCCTGAAGAGCACTAAGTCTACACAAAAACCTGGACACCACTTCAGTCTTAGTTCAGCAAGGTGGAGTCATTCTGTCAGGAACGTTTTGCAGAGAGCCTTCATTTTGCAAATGCAAGTACAAATAGTAAGCCATTTTTTCAGCATTGATTTTGCTGTTTCCGGTTTTCTGGGTGCAAAGGAGAGGAATGGACTGTGCATACAAATGAGGTGCTCTCAAACCACAGAAGTCCCCTTGCTGAAATCCCAAAGCAGCAGCATGTGCTACAGATTGTCTGCAATCCTTGAGAGCTTCCTGGAAGGATGACTGCTCTGCAAATCAACAGCTTTCTTTCAGCATGGGGTGGGAGAGGGAAGCTCTTTCTGCTGTGGTTACTGATGCAGTATGGAATGATGATACTTGCCACAATTGTACAGCCTAGCCAAGTTTTGGGAGACATCTGTAGTCCTCAGGTAAACTAGTAAACTTCTTAGCTTTCTGTCTCCCACTGCAGGTGACTTTGCCACATTAGCAGGTTCGCATTGAATAAAAGCTTTGTAATAAAATAGTCAGAAGTGAGATCCTGAGAGGACTGAGTGGCTTCCATCATTTCTTGAGCTAACACCATCCCCCAGCACAGGCTGCAGCTCTCCTCTCCTCTCCTCTCCACCTCTTCAGCAGCGCATAATTTTTTATCTCTTTCTTGAGAATGTCAGGGCTGGACAAAGTGTTACATATTTTTTTGATAAATTATTAGATGCAGACAGTGGATGGTTGTTTCATCTGTACTATGATGCTGGGAAAAAGACAATGGGAGTAAGGAAAAGGAAATGAAAGAAAACAGAAATTAGTCTATGGTTTAGGTATGTGGACCTTTTTTCTGTGCAAGATTAGTACTGTTTTCTGCCATTTCAACACTGATTCAAGGCACATCCATACTTTCCTTAGGGCAGCCGAGTTTGGTTTTACTATTGAATCTTGTTCACTGCCTGCTTTCCCTGCACACAAAGACAGAGAACACAACATTCCTCCCTGGGGCTTTACTGACTGCTGGGCTGGCAGAGCAGGTGGAAAATGATTATCCCACACTTTTATGCCAGTGTCCCAAGAGGTGTTGTCTTTTCCAATCAAGTCTGTCTAAGTGTTTTCCTTCTGACCTGGTTGATCAGTTGTGCAAGTCTAGGATTCTTGCTCAGGAGCAGATACTTGTCTTCCTTGCCAGACATGGGGCACAGGGGACAGGACCCCAGCAAGGGTGAGAGCATGCCTCCTTTGTCTCCTGTGGTGGCAAGGCTGCTGCAGAGCAGTGAACAACCCTACATACAAGGCTGGTGCACAGCACTCTGACTGTAGCTGGCACTGCAGGGCTCAGATCAAAAGAAGCCTGGCTGTGCCTGCAGAGCACGTCTCCTGTTGTACACATGCATCGGTGCTAACAGTAGCAGCGGCTGCTTTCCGAACTCTCAGGGCAAGAGACATTACTTGCTCCTGGGAGTCTTCTATATGGTAGGAGGAAGGTCTACAGAAAGCAGGGCTCCACCTTCAGGGTGATAAGTAAATGGTAAAAATTCCCAGGAGCCAGGTCATGCACTGTGAAAATGCTTGGGACTCAAGCCACATGCTCCAGAAATAGGAAATCCCAGGTCTGATGAGGAAACAGAGACTGGCCTTTAGAGTTGGAGGAGTTCCCTCCCCACACCTGCATCCACTTCTATTGTGTTTGCAAGGAGAGACAAAACTGCTCCTGGGTTTCTATCCACAGTTCCTAAAGACACTATCATCAGCAAAAATTGGAAACAAAAAGAGTGTGTTCCCTCCTGGGGGCACTAGAACACCTGTAGCCATATCACTGTCCACCTTTGCTCACCCAGCCTTTTGCTGAGATGAGATTAACTCTTTCTATCCCTTTCAGAGCTCCACCGCCACGAGAGCATCCAGGAGAAGAACGTGAAAGAAGCCAAAACCAAGTGCAGAACCATTGCATCCCTGCTGACAGACGCACCCAACCCCCACTCCAAGGGGGTGCTGATGTTTAAGAAGCGCAGGCAGAGGGCTAAGAAATATACACTGGTAAGCTTTGGGAGTGTTGATGAAGACCGCTCCTACGAGGAGGAAGACGGAGTTTTTCCAACTAGTGAATCTGAATTTGATGAGGAAGGTTTTTCTGATGCCCGAAGCCTAACTAATCACTCAGACTGGGACAACACTTACCTAGACATTGAAAAGTCCAAGTCTGATACTGAACAGAAAGACGAGAAACAAAAAGGTTTGAGTGAGGCCTCAGGTAAAGGAGCACGATTATTTGAGCAACAGAGGGAACGGGCTGGGAAGTACACAGTCGAGAAAGTTTCAGCGCAGAAGAGCCCCCAGCTTGCCCCAGCTGCCCAGCCAAAGCAGGGCACAGTGAACGGAGATATGCCTGTGCCAGAGGAGAAGGCAGACAGCATGCCCCTCAGCATCCACCTGGAAGGTGTGCAAGTGCCCAGCAAGCAGCCAGCCACCCTCTCCACTCAGCTCCTGACTGCTCCTAGCCCCACTTTCTTCCTGCCTCCTCCAAGCACTCCTGACCCTTTCCCTGCAAGCTCAACAAGTATGTTCAACAGGTCTGCGAGGCCCTTTACTCCCGGCTTTTCTGGCCAACGCCCAGCAACATCCTCTGTCATCTTCAGGCCATTTGCACCCAAAAAACCCAGTGAAAATTTGAGTGGACAAAGCACGGTGGTTCCCCCTTTCTCATCTCCAGCTCCTGCCAATGCACCAGTGCCAACACACCGTGGTCCAGTCAGCTCCTCCACATCTCTGTATATCCCTGCACCAGGAAGGCCAACATCACCGCTGGAGTCACAGCAAAAAGGAGAAAGTTCTCTGGAAACTAAGCCACCTGCCAACACTGCTCGGACATCCACCACCTCCATCTTTCTGTCAACTCCCTCAAAGCCAGGAGGGGATGCGGCCTCTGCAGCATCCCAGCCACGAGTCCATGGAACAGCCTCTTCTTCTTTGTATATTAGTCCAGCCCCTTCACAGCACATGAGGAGCAGTTCCCCTGTGCCAAAGCAGCCTTCTCCTGCCATCACTCCAACAATGCCACGACCTCCTTCGGAGCCCTTAACCTCCAGGGAGCAGAGGATTGCTGTGCCAGCTCCACGCACAGGCATCCTGCAGGAGGCTCGCCGGCGGGGCAACAAGAAACCCATGTTCAGTAAGATTGAGGAGAAGAAGAAGAATTCACCCAACCCTGAGCTCCTGTCTCTGGTGCAGAACCTGGATGAGAAGCCAAAAGGTGACCACCCTGGGGCAGGCTTTGAGTCTGGGCCTGAGGAAGACTTCCTCAGCCTGGGTGCTGAGGCCTGCAACTTCATGCAGTCCTCAGGCCGCAAGTTCAAGACCCCACCTCCAGTGTCTCCTAAGCCAGATGCTGGACTGGTAAATGGGGCCCAGGACATGCCTCAACTTAAAGGCAAGGGGGCAGAGCTCTTCGCCAAACGTCAGAGCCGCATGGACAAATTTGTGGTGGAGACAACACCAAAGCCAGAACCCAAGCCCAGGACCCCCTCTCCTTCCCCTTCTCTACCCTCATCCTGGAAATATTCACCCAATATCCGGGCTCCCCCTCCCATAGCTTACAACCCAATGCATTCCCCTTTCTATCCCCTGGCAGCCAGCAAATCTCAGGCTAGCAAAGCAGAGAGCAAAGTGAAAAAGGCACCTGGCCAGAAATCAGGGATCAAGGTCATTGATTTAATGCGCCACCAGCCCTATCAGCTGAAGTCAGCCATGTTCTGTTTTGGGGATCCCCCAAGCCCCAGCACTCAGAATTCTCCTGGTCAGCCAACTCCGCAGGCTAGCTCATCCTTCATGGCAGCCAAGCAGGTCCCTGTGAAAACAGCCAAGACCCAGGAGATTCGTCGCTTCTCCACTCCGGCTCCCATGCCAACCTCAAGCAGCCTGGCACCCACCGTGCTGATGCCCCGCTCAGCCACCACGCTGGATGAGCCATTGTGGAGAACAGAAATGGCCTCTTCTGCCCCTGTGACACCAGCACCCTTCCAGGTGGAGCTCAGCCAGTCCCCAAAACCATATCAGAGTTCCCCAGAGCCTGGTCAGGCAGGCCAGAGGCCTTCTGCAAACCCAACCTCTGCCTCTCGGTTTCAGGTGGCCAGGCCCAAATTCTCAGCAGCAAGAACAGGGATGCAGGCCAATGTGTGGAGGCCAAGTTTTGGCCACCACTGAGGCAGGCAGCCCTCCCATCCCGTCTGTGGCCCCACAGAGATAGCGCTTGTTTTGTCTTTCATGTCAGCTCAGTACATTGGGATGAGTGACACAAAATGAAGAGGCAAAAAAACCCCAAATTTGCTCCCCTTCTGCACCACCCTCTCCCCCAGCCTCCCCTTGGTCTCAGATGAGAAATGTCATGGAAAGGCTTACTGGCTATGGCTACAGTAGAAGGAAGAATGTGGAGAGATGGCACATGTGTGGTACTCAGAGACTGGGAACTTGTATGCAGAAGCCAAATCCGCTTCTGGAAGAGGTGAAGAGCAGGGGTTGTCTCACATGAGGACACAGAGGAGGCAGTGGTTTTCATTTCCCAAGGGCTTTGGAATCACCCCTGAATGGAGGGAAACTGAGGGACAAGAGCTTTCCAGGAAGAAAGGGTGAGAGGTGGGATTACAGAACAGAAGCCCTAGCTCTCCTGTCAGACTGCTTTTTTTCTGAGTCTGTCAGTCTGTACACATTCACCTGTGTGTGCACACACACATGCACACAGCAACACTCAGCAGGGAGTGAAAGTAGAAGTGAGGCTTCACCTTAGACACTTCCCCTGACTTCCCTCTGGAGGGGCATGGGAAAGAAGGCAAGAGAGCAGAGTGAGCAGTGGTGTTTGCCCATGCACATGTGGCCACTGTGCCCTATGCAGAAGAGTGGCCATGCGTACCTGTTCCTCCAGTCACCAGGGCTGGGGATAAAAGGGAGAGTCATCCTATCTGGTGCTAAACATGACTCAGATCTGGAAGCAGTTTGCCAAGGACAGCCTTTGAATGGACTTGGTGGGGCTGTCACCAGCTGTAGGCACTGCAAAAGGAAGTGTCAATTTTTGAGGATACACAAAGTCGAAGCTAAGCTCAGGCAGTGGCTGGTTGGCACAAATAAAGGCCCTGCAGCATTAGTCCCACTGGAACAGGATATGGATGCTGTAAGTACAGAGGTGGATTGCATGGGAGAAAATAGAGTTGGCTTTAAAAGGAGGCAGGATTGAATATGCATTTGCACATCACCTTTTTGTTTAGTTTTGAATGGAAGTGTGGCTAGAAATGGGTCATGACATAAAACTTGCTGAAAACTTTTTGATGAGCTGGAAAACAGAGGTCCTTTACAAACATTCTCAGTATGGAAGTGGAGGTCAGGGAAACAGAAACTCACAAGTAAAATTTTATATTAAATGATTTAGGCATTCTTCGGGTCTATTTGGTAAAAACTGAAGAGCTCTGAAAATCCCTTTCCCAAGGAAGAATTCAGCATATTAGTAGGGACTGTGCAGGTGCATGTCATCTCTACTCTAGTTTACACACTCCCCTGCCATTTACTTTCTACCTGTGCTCCTCCTTTTCCACCAACCGTTTTTACAGTGTGACACCACAAGTACACCAAGAAAGCATTGTTCCTGAAGCACAGCTCCAAACACAGCAGATGCCCCAGCTGCAGGAAAGGGGTTTTCCACCTCTTCCTGGGCCAGGGTTGCCCAGCCTTTTGCTAAACCCTTAGGAATATGTGTGGGAGGCAGAATGAGCATTTCATAGCCCTGCTTGAGACAAGTCTCCAAGTCATTAGACTTGCTCCTGTCCTTCAAGCAGTAGCTGTTCTCTGACTGGACTGTGCACAAACTTTGGATATAAAAAACTGTAGGTTTTAGGGAGAAAAAAGAGTGCAAGTGGGGCTGATGCAGTCTGTAAGCAGTGCAGTTAGTGCTGTTTCACACTAAGTCTGAGTCAACCTTCCTCTGCACAGCAGGAGCTTAGGATGTGTAGCTCTTTTCATGAAAGCTGGGGCTATACTTTTTCTTGGAGGCTCTAAAGTCCTTCTCTGTGAACATCTTGAGATTTTTCATATGTGCTCTCCCATGAAGAAAAAGAAGGCTGGAGAACCTAGCTAGCAGATTCCTGGACAAGCTTGGGAGGAAAAGAATGAGAGAAAGGGAGATGTAATACACAATCCTGCCTTTGAATCCTTCATTCTGGCTGGATTTGTTCTGCAGGCCTGTGTTTGCAGTGCACATTCCTGGGGGCCATGAAACACAGGATGAGCATGCTGGGGAGAGAGGAAGACAGCACTTACACCTCACTTGGCACACTATCAGCCAAGGGAGAGGATGGTAAGAAAACCTTTGGGAATGCCTTGAGTTAATGGACAATGGTGTGGCTGAGTCAGAAGAGGTGCTGCCCCTGGTTATATGACATAGGAGCAGCCAACTGAATTGATGAGGAGATTGTTTGTATCCCTGGAAAGTCCCAGAAAGGATGTCTTAGGAGAAATCCTCACCGCAGAGTTAATTCAAACCACCAGAATCCACTTAGCTTCAGTGAAGGGGAGCAGCCATGTTACAAAACCTATCTTGGGTGATTGCTTTCTCACTCATCCTGTACTGCATTGTATTGCCAGCTTTTCTGGAAAAAAAAATCCTGTATGCTGTAGTAAACTGAGTATCTGTAACTCTTCCCAAACATGGAAGGAATAGTCTTCCATTTTATCTAGGAAACCTGTGAGGAGCTTAAGGACTAGCAGTGCTCTAAAAGCTTTCCCTCTCATCTCCTTGTGGAGTGTTGTCTGTCCTGGATAGCAGTTTAAGCCACTAGCCTTAGACAGACAAGCTAGCTCAGGCTGAAAGCATTACTGAACTCAGGTGTAGAGAGAGGTTGTGTGGACCAGAGAAAGGGTGCTCAAGATAATTCTGCAGTGAAGAAATAACCTCAGAAAGTCTGGATCTTACTTCAGTGTCCCTTTCCCTCAGGCCTCTAAAGTTAAGTGCTCTCACAGCCTGAGTATCTCAGGAAATTCATTTTGCCACTGGAAAAATAGAGAGGTCTGGCCTTAGTATGTAAGGGAGATTGCATGTGGTTAGTATTTCAGTGATCCCACTCCAGATTTCTGGGAGACAACGATGCCTGCCAAGTAGTGATGGCCAAACAATGTTCAATGTTAGATGTCATGACCCAAGTGAGTGCAATAACTGCATTTGTCCCATCATTTCTGATAATGTAATGGGCAGGAGATGAAAAAAAGTTAGGTTTGATTGGAGAATGATAAGTTAAACGTAAGAGGAAGGAAAAGAACCAGGAGGCTGGGAATCCTGCATTTTACTTATGTCCTTGATTCAAAGCTATGTTTATAAGCAAACCCCAAATAGGTTAATGGATCTCAGTCCCTCACAAACTTTTCTGGATCCTGTGCTGACACATGATGTGATCTGCAGAAGCAGAGGGTGTTGCAGATGAGGCCTACACTGCTTGTGGTGTATCCCAAACAAAGACAGTAGCTGCAATTAGGATGAGACGAGAAATAATACTGAGATGCATCTGTTAAGCTGTAAGGAAGAAACCTGAACTACTGCTGGCTTTAAGCAGCTCTGCTAGTGTCTGCTCATTACAATATTGTGGCTGGCCTGTTAGAAAGGTCACAGGTGAGATTACAAAGAATACTTTTGAAACATAAAAGCTTTTCTTGAGCCTCTCCAAATGTCTAATTCCTCAGCTTTTGAACAAATACAGACAAAACCAGTTGTTTGACAAGTTTTAGCTCCCACCTGCTAAGTTATAAGCTGCAGTGGTAGGCCGAACTCCAGTTTCCCCTTGTAAAGATGTCTTCATGGGCTCTGATTTAAAACTGCCTATCATCCCTCCTCTCTTGCATGCTGCAGGTTACACATTGCAGCTATGGCAATTCTGGGGTTTTATCTTTGCTTTAGAAGTAACAGTCCTTTCCCTTTGAATATATGGGAACACTTATGAGAGAGAACCTCAAGATCCTGCAGCAGCTGAGAGGAAGAATCTCAGAAGAGACTCATCTCACAAGTGATGAGGAGTCACTGATCACCAGACATGAGCACAGTGAAAAGCAAGGTTGTCCCTCATAAAGAAAATGCTCCCTTTCTGCTGTAATATCCAGCACCCCCTACTAGACCCATCTAGATCGTGGAAGAGACCCATCAGTGCTCTGAAAATGGGAGCCCTAGTGCTCTGTCTGGTGCAAGATGTGACCCCAGAAGATCAGAGTTGGCATCTTTGTTTATAGAAATACTTTTTTTTCTTTCTCTGTTTTGTCCTTTTTTTTTTCCAATTTACAATCACTTTCTATTTGTTTGTGCAGAAAAATAAACTCATGATAAGCACTTTACAGGTGGCATTTTGTCACTTTCTTTGCTTGGCGCCCAGGAGGAATTGCTGTGTGTATGGCACATGTAGTTAGCACTATCAACAAACTCCTAAGGCCAACCAAATATAAGGAGTCCAAAAAATTATGGGATGTCTCAGTGATAAAAACACCTAAATGGACTTAAAGCCCCTATACATTACAAAAGCCCCATGCAAGCAAAACCTTAAGTGAGGTCCAAAACTTTGGTACTACAGACTATAAAACACTCACTGAAAGAGTTAAAGAATTCATGGGCCAGCCTGAGCTGGCCTGCCCAACCACTGCCCCTCAGCCTGCCCTAACCTACCCTCCGCTTGTAAATCTGATATCAGTGGAAGTTTGTCAGCTCTGGTAAATCCAAATATAAACTCACTTTGAATGATTCAACTTAATATTAACCAACAGATCAGAAAAACATATCAGCCAGAAAATTAAATATATCCTATTGTATCCTCGGGTTCCAAGTCTAATCCCAGTTCTAACCTTAACTGGCTCCTGAGAGTTCAGTTTAGGACAAGTGTTAGGAAGTCACCTTTCCTAGACACATCTCACAGAGAGCAATTCCTGAGCACTGCAGAAGACCCTGGGATCAGCTGTAGGATTGGACTGCAGGCTCCAGACATTTGTCCAGGTATAATTTTGAGGATGGTTCCTTATGCAGTGGTCTGGAGGTGAGTCTTGGAATTATCCAGCTTGTTTCTGATTAACTTGCTGACAGGACATTCAGGAAGGGGCAGCAGTGTTTGCTGATGCCAGACCTGAGCTTCTGTCCAACCAGAAGCACAGCTCCCAAAGAAATAAGTCTACAGATGCACAGGCTGCAGATTAGGACTGCATCTTGTTTTGCTTAATAAAGCTGACACAGTAGGATTATGATTCCAGATGGTTTGACACATTGCTGGATGGTTGCTATATCCAGGGCTCTGATTAAATTCCCTATTAACCTCTACAACCTTCTCAAGTGAGAGTCATTTCCTCTCACAGCAGATCATGTCAGAAGGAGCCAGACAAATAGACTTTGAAAGGTGGAACAAGAGCCTGCCAAGCCAAAGGATTACTAAGCAGCTATGTAGCAGGCTAGGGATGAACTTGGCCTTTAGTATGCATCTCAGAGAGAAGTTAAAATCCAGAAAACAGTAAGGTGCCTAGTGGAGACATCTACTCCCAAACAATCATACCAGATGGAAGGAGAATGTCTAGCAAAGAGCACAGCAGGGCAAGTATGTGGCATGCAGGAAAGGTAAAGGGTATTCCCTGACAGTACAGACCTATAGCTTCAAGGGCCGCTAGATGTTGCCACTGTTCTTCTCTCAGATAGCGGGGTTTTGGCATTCGCCTGATGCAGCGTTGTCTGGAGGGTTTAAAATCCTAGGAAATCCTTTCTTCCTAATCTATCCTCTTTTGACGTTCACATATGGTGTTGCTCAGTCCCACATACCAGAGGAGAAGGTCAGACTCATAACAAGGAGTTTTGGCAGTGAAGAGCTTGCTGCAGCTTGGAGGGGATTCCTGGGTCACAGGCAAACAGGCTGCCCAGCAAGTAGCACACCATGGGCACACCAGCTGTTTCAACACACACTCCAGCTCTGTGATCAAATCCTACACATTCCTGTCCCAGTCCTACATCTCATCGTTTATTAAGCCTACTTAGTAGCAACAGGGAGCCTGGCATTAATTGTTTCTCCTATTTTGATGCTACAAAATGCTGACAAGTCTTCCTGATGTCTGTGTCAAAGTGAAAGATATTAAACATATATTAAATATTTTAAAATAACAACTATGATATTTATTTCAAAATAATAATAATGAACCAACCAGGGGGAAAAAAGTGCCAAATCAAGAGTTTTGTAAAGTTTTTTCAGAACAGATTGAATCATGTTGAAATCTGCTGCTTATGAATACCTTCAGCACAGATCTGTCCTGGGCACCATGGAAAAAGGGGAGAAGGAAAAAGGTTTAATTCTCTATCTTTGGAAAATTAAAATGGTAAAGACTGATGCTGTTTGCCTGACTGATCAGCCCTGCTGATGATGACTGCCTGAACTACTGCTTATGTCCATGTAGCACAGTGTAACAAGGCAGATCTCATGCACTGCTCTTGAAATTATTTTGTAGACATCAAGAAGAATGCAGTGCAAAAATAAATTAATTTTGAAGATACATGTCAGAGAAGGCAAACCTTTGTTCAGGTTGTTCCTGAGGCCACTTAAGCAAAGGATATATTTGTAAAGAGGGAGGTGGTCACAGTGAGATACAGACAGTTCCTTGTATGATTAAAAACTCCTCCCCAAAGTGCTGAAATGGCCTACAGGCAGCACATGTACTACCCCACTGGCATAAATGAAAACTCCATGTACTTAAGCAAAGATTGAATTTAGCCACCACATTCCAAGTAAACACCTCACCCCACTCCAACCAAAACTAAACCACCTCATCAAGCATCCTGGTTATTTTCCTTCCTCTTATGTTTAATATATTGTATATATGTACAGCTTGGTTTCCCATACACATTACATAGCTACTTTCTAGAACTCTGTAAATAGCTTTCTAGACTTTGTGGTTTTCCTGTTACTTCTTGATTCATCCACACAATTATTTTGCTTCTGTATTTTCTTATGCATTTTAGGAATTATGTTTGAGAGCCCAGAGGACACTGAGCTGAATGATTGCAGAAGGGGCAGAAGGAAGGTGTACAACAGAGCAAGACCCAAGATAGCTTTTGAGGCATTACTGACAAACAGAATATTGAGAAGGTTTTATCAATTGCATTAAAAAGCAATAGGAGGAGAAAGGGGAACAGCATGTTGGTTTGTTGAACAGAGAGGAGGAAGAAGTGAGGCAGCTATGGAGAACCTGGTCTTCCTGGGCACTGAGACAGTGACTGCAGAAGACCTGAGGAGCAACCTTTTCCTTTCCCCTCTCCTCAGGGATGGCAGCGATGCTATCTGAGACTCTGCCCTCTGGGCCACTGGCTATTAATAACTGCAGGATGCCTGTGCGAGCAGCCTTCGGGAGTCAAATTCACAGCACTTCGCATCAGCACTTTGTGCTGGGCAGAGCTTGCCTGCACCCAAGCACCCTGGGAGAGTGGGGCTGCTGGACAAGCCTCCCCAGCAGCACCCAGGGACGGGCTGGGAGGAAGCAGCCCACGGCAGAGCTCTGGAGCAGGTGCATGAGCTGGTCTGAGCCTGGCACTCCAAATCTGAGGTGAGTTAACTGGGCAGCAAAACAGTGCAGAGCAGGTGCTGAAGAGGGTAAAGAGTGGTTTGGTTTGCAGCCAAAACAAGGAAATGACTGCTGCACAGGCCAGTGCAGAGAAAGACAGAGGAATTGAACCAAGGAATGAGTTCAGGGAGAAAAGGATAATTGTGGCCCTGGTTTTATGTATTGGATAGTGGGGAGGATGGGGACTGAGGCTCTGGCAGCCTCCCTATGGAGGGAGGACTAAAGAGCAGTAGTACCAGTGAAGCTCTGGATTCTGTCTGTAGTGAGAAACTGCTGCCCCTTTCCTTATGCTAGACCAATTGCATGCAGCAGGTTTTTCACTCCTCAGTCCTGCTGGATTAGTAAAGAAGGACAGCAGAATGGGATATGTCCTCACTGCTCCTTGGAAACGGGTGTGTTAGAGGAGCATAGTTTCCCATCAGGGCCAGCCTTTTCTGTCTTGCCCCAGGGAGTCCACGTTTGGGGCATACAGATGATTTCCCTCTGTTTTGCCAGTCCTAGGATCCATCAGACGGGCCATAACCTCCCACTCCTTCTGTCTCCTGGCAGCATTGCCACTTTCCTGTCAAGCAGGGACTGCTTCTTTTATACAGCCAAGCAGATGTCTGGCTGCTTGAGGAGAATGTGCAGCGCATGCTTTATGGCTGCACCTGCTCATGCTTGCTTTGGGAATACCCCAGGATGGGCTCATTTATGACGTGAACTGCATAGGCAGCACCTCAGTAAAAGGAAAAGCTTGCAACTCTGAGAGAAAAACTAATCCAAGGGACTATCTGCCAATGTGATTGGAGTTGTTTTGCTGTGGCTGGGCTTCTTTTAGCAGTTATCATCACATGAAAATCGTGTTGCAAAAGAAGCAATGGTGGAATGAAACTGCAGAATACATAAGAGAGAAAAATGTCTTGATCACAACAAGGGCAGTGTACAAACTCCCAGTTCCACCTGTTTGCTTGGTAGTTTTAAAATACAACTCTCAGGTCAATGGTTTTAGTTCTGAAATTTTAAGCAACTAGAGTACAAAGGATCACAAGGACAGAGGTGGTTACTTATTGCGGTTGCTGAAGCCAAAGGGTCTTTGCTCACTTTTTTTGGTATTGTATTGCATTGTATTAGGTAAGGGTCTGTCCCTTACATGCTGTGTTTTGGGTATGAACAGTGTTGAAGACAAGACATTTGCCCTGCTTACATAATGTGTGATAACTCTGAAGAAGAAATCTGAGAAGCTGCCTGAAGTGGAATTGCTGAGATTTTTCCTGATTTTCCCCGACTCTGCAGTACAGATCTCTCATCCTATCTAGGGATGTGGAACACTGTACCAGAAGAAATCTCCCTCTTCTCCCCTTTCCCCCTTCAAAATTATATAGGATAAGATCCATACATAAGATACAGGTGCAAGTGACTTCAAACAAATTGGGCGAACAACTTTAACAAGTTTTCCTGTGCCTTCTTCCTCTAGCTGTTCTGTAACAGAACAGTAGCAGTCATAAAAGACAGAAGTACTTAGAGTTTTGGTTTGGTTTTGACTGTTTTGTTTTGGTTTTTGGTTTTGTTTTGTTTTGTTTTGTTTTTTGTTTTGTTCCAAACTTGCAGTCTAGTGGGTTTCTGAATACCTCTTCTAATACAACTATCTAAATATTCAAACCACACTTGCACATTATTCAAAGTGCTCCAAATAACCCATGGACAGACCTGAACTCTTTATACAAAAATATATATTACCATCTAAAGATAACTGCATGGTATTATAACCTTGTATTTCAAAGAGACAGTCTGTTACTGCAGCACAAGGTGGTAACAGAGTACCCCTATGGCACATGTGGATTCTGGGAGACTGGAGACTGTCATGTTGCAATTAAAATGCATCTTTCAGATGACAATGCTATATGGCACGTTGGCAATGCTTCTGCTGTGATCTGCTACCATAATTTGTATTATAACACTGGGACTCCAGTGAACACCACAACAGCCTGCTGATGATATTATGTATGGAAGAATACCATTCACTAGCTCCATCATGTGGAAGGGATAGAAAAAAAATCTGTGTGTGAAATGAAGGCTGTGTCTTTTTCCTGTAGATGGCAACTAAAAGAAAGGCAAGAAATACCTTTCCAGTGTTTCATTCTCCATTTCCTTGTGTGTTTAGAGCAAAGCAGAGAACCCTTTGTGGGAATGCCCCTTGCAGGGACTCCTGCTCCTCTTAAAAGGAAAAAGTCCACTAAACTCATTGGGAAGCTGACACACGAAGGTAAGATATGCAAAACTGCACAAGTAAGAATTGTTTGGATTTCAGCCTGAATTTCAGCCTTTAAAATTCCACACCTTGTCTGACTGAACTCTCAAAGCAAGACATGTAAGTGAACATACCAGCAGGCAGCGCTACAAATATTACTAAAGCCCAGCCTTCAACCACATCACATTTTCTATCTTACAGTTGAAAAGCATTGCACGCACTCAGGTCAAATGTTGACCTACAGCACACTCTGTAAACCCGTACTCTCCTGCAGCATTAATTTGGATGCACACCAGCGTGAAAGCAAAGAGAACCTGATCTTTTACACGTATCAATATTGCAGTGCCTACTTATATTCTACATTGTTCTCTCTCTTACGACCTTTGTCTCTCATTTGTTTTTCCTCTGCGTGAGAGAATTCCTTTGATTCCAGCACTCATTAGTTGAAAAAGACAGTCTCTCTGAGAGAGGTTAACAGAGCAGGAAGACTTTAACCTGGGACATTTTTCTTTCTACAGAATATGTGTGTGTTGGGTAGAGTGACTTTTAAATAACTGTTATATTCTTATCTTCTCTTGACTTTTGACAGAAAGGTTTATAGAGGTTTGAAAAAGTGGTAGCTAATTTCCTAAAAAATTAGTTTAGAAAGAGAATTTGGGTGCTCTGAAGTCACTACTGATTCTAGGAAACAACAGACAAGAGATGTGGACCAGAGCACTTCCTAAACTGTCTCATTGTCTATGTTTTGTAGTCATGCCACAAGAAGCGTCCAAGCTGAACTTGGGGAAGAAGATCAGCATCCCCAGAGATGTGATGCTAGAAGAGCTTTCTCTCCTCACTAACAAAGGATCCAAGATGTTTAAATTACGCCAGCTGAGAGTGGAGAAGTTCATTTATGAGAATAACCCTGATGCCTTCACCGACAATTCTGTGGTAGGTTGGAGACTAAAACTAAAAAGCTACTCCGTACATCCAGGGAAGACAGGAATGGAGTGTGTCCAAGCTCTCCTCTGTATGTGCATGGGCCAGGGGGGATCTACTAGCAAAGAAGTGAAAGAAAAAAGCCAAAATTATATAAATATACAAGTTTCATTTCCTTTTGGCAACACCATTACTTTCCTCTGGCAAATATTTGGTATCACAATGCAGAAGCATGAGAAAATTCAGTACTGAGTGATGAAGGAGGACTGCATGTTTGGCAGGTATTCAGACCTCAGGGCAGGGCTAATTAGGTTTGTACCCATTCCATTTCTTCTTTTCTTGATGCCAATGATCCATCCAGCTCTGACTTCAGCTCCGGTAGGTGCAGTTATATTTTCAGTCTATGATACTCCTATGCTTTCTGCTGGACAGAATCCTCTGCTCATTTCTGCAAGTTTCACATGTGAAACTTCTGACAGAAACCTCTAACCTGACTCTTCAATATCTTCAATTAATTCGCTAGAAGCCAAGTTGGTTTTCTTCTAGAATATTTTCCTTTCAGATATAGTGTATAAATACAGACATTTCTTCTCTGTTATTTAATCTTTGAACTCCTCTACCATTAGTTGCTGGTGTGAAACCTTCTAAAGATACTTAAATTTTTACAATTGAAACTCTCCTTTCACATGACTGTTAGCAGTTCAGTAAAACCAAGAGAAAATGTTTTATGTTTGTATGCATCTTGATGTAGCCCTTTATTGTCTGATGTTCTTTAAAATTCATTTGGTGTATTTTTATCCCTTTATGGCATCTATTTGCCAGTCCAAGGAAACTCAAGGAAAACAATAAAAATCCAGCTGAAGAAAATGTTCTGACAAACAGAAACATTATTTTTTAGCCCTCCGAAGTTTTCAAAATCAGCAGTAAGTAGTTCACTCCTAAAAATGACAATTTGGAAATCATGATGTGAAAAGAGGCCTGATTAAAAAAAAAAAAAAGTAAAATTACAACAGTAGGTCAGACTACAGATGAGGGATGACAGGCTGGAGACATAGCAAGCATATCTGGTCATGTTAGGCTTTGGGCAGTTTCTTCAACTCTTTCTGCTTTAGGTAGTTCATCTCTTCAGTAAGTTATCACCTAGAAAGGATGTGAGAATGAATGGTGTGTTGAACTTCGGACTCTTCAGATTAATGTCCTAGAGAAATACATGCTTTTTTATAAACATTCAGAAATCCCCGAGCTTCTAAAATACATGAGGGCCAGTTTCATATGTCAGAATCTGCTGCAGTGAGGAGGAGTGAGAAAATAATAAAGTGACAGAATAAAAAGGCTGAAGTTCAAACCCTCAGAAATGTGAGGGTGTCAGTAAAGAATGTCCAATCAGAGCAATACAGAGCAAATAAGCTGTGATAAACTGACTCAAAACTGGACATGCAGAGTCCCTCCACAAGTAACAGTACCAAGACTGATGACAATTGCTTCTTTTTTGTTAGCTGTTTTCCCTACCTTTATTCATCTGTGCCTGACTTTCATTCCATACCCTTTCTGTAGTGAATCTCTCCCTCTATTCTATAAGAACATCTCTGTTCCCAAGCTCTTTGGGCATGACTGTAAGATCCTGTGCCATGGAAAAATGTATTTGGGGGTTAGAAAAGACCCTAACAAGCCTAGGATTTTCTTTATGGCTCTGCTGTATGAGAACCATGGCTTGGTGTCCAAAGAGCAGCTGCCACTCCA
The DNA here is from genome assembly GCA_013396755.1 of Sclerurus mexicanus. NCBI lineage: Eukaryota > Metazoa > Chordata > Aves > Passeriformes > Furnariidae > Sclerurus > Sclerurus mexicanus. Next base: position 137,801 of record VWZF01005791.1, read on the forward strand.
TGGTTCAGTTTCAGGGCTATCCTCTCTCCACATTCATGGCGGAGATAAAAAAATTCCCACTGGTCAGTGCAGGAAGACTTCTGTCTACCCTACAGCCCTCACTTGGGGCTGGCTTAGCAGGATCACAAACATAATTGTTCCCATTTTCTTGCTGCCCCACGTGCTCTGTGCGAGGACTCTGCCAGGCTGCATCCACTGCCTCTGTGGACAACTGTTCTCATCAGCACAGCCAGCACAGGTTAGCACCTTTGCTCACTGTCAGAGCAGTGAGAAGAAAAGCTGAGCAATCACAGCAACTGAGTCATTCCCTCAGAGAGCTGGTTGTTCTTGGGCAGGTAAAGGCAACAGATCTTCCGAACCATCAGGACAGCGCCTGACCTTAGCACCAAATAACTCATTAAAAAGTCCTTTTGATTGCAATATCTGATTAGCTTTCTGTTCCTTTCCTTTCTTGCTCCTGTATCTGCTCAAAGGAAAGATGCAGAAAAGAACGCTTAAACACAAGGTAACTGTATGAGGAAGATAATAGCAGAGTTAAGAAGTCCTACTGCTATGTCCAGTTACTTCCCTCTCACAATTAATTTCCATGCTCTTTGCTCCCCATCCCAAAGAAGTCCTTGCATCTTTAAGGCTGTGGGACAGTGAAGGGTTTTGAAGCTGGGGGTGTGTTTTCTGCTTTTATATGATAGATTTCTTACGTGTCTTAAAATATTCTCAGGATACACTTAGCAAAGCAGGGCAAGACAGGTTTGGGATGGAGTATGGATTGTTTCTTTCCCACAAAAAAAGTTTAACAGCAAGGTAATATGATATAAAAACACACAAAGAGAAAGGTTATTAAAAATAAATACAAGCCATATAAGGGATCCCAGAATAGCCTGTGCTTGTAGCCATAAACCTTCCACACAAGGGAGAAGATCTCAGCAGTCAAGTGTCACTGATCCACCCTCCCACTTCTCTCCTCCTCTTTCTCCTCCAGCCAAACAACCACACTAGACAATCAGAGCACTCTTCTTACTTTTAGCAGAGAAAACATATATATTGTGTGTGCATGAAAGTCAGACAGCTCCATGCAAAAGTGAAAACCTGCCACTCTATCACTGCCGCAGCTCTACCCATACAGTTAAAGGCAAGTGGTAGCTAAACTCACAGTCAAAAGGACTGACCACTCACAACATGAGCAAAACAATGCACTACCTACTGTACAGATGTTTTCAATACTGTGACCCTCTTCTCTTGCCAATATACAGTAGAAGGGGAAGCTTTTAGGGAGGGCTGAGTTTGACACTGATATCTACCCTGGCAAACAGGGAGAGTTCAGGCAACACCCTCCTTGTTTGGTGTTCTGCTGAACCCTGCCTAGTAAATCAAAAGAAGGATTTCTTCTCCTCACCCCAGGCTCTGCCAGCTTGTTGCAGAAACTGTGGTTCTTTCCATATCTCAGAGGATGTTATCAACTTCATTGTGGAGCTGAAAGATGCAGTTTACTACTGACTAAAGACCACGATGAAATACTGTCTTACTCTGTGCTCCATTACTGTAGCATCTGGCCAACCATAGCATGAAGGAAATTAATACATTTATTTCCTAATAGTGAAACTTACATTGCGGTAGATGAACGAGTCATACAAAATCATAGAGAGGGTCTCAGTCTTATCTTTGGGTCTCCTAAATCCCACTTCACTGTTCAGCAACTAACAGATCAGCAGTTCACAGACCTTTCCTTCATAATGCTAAATTTGTTTGGTCTCAAACACATCAAGATAATGTGAAATGATGTTTCTTAGCCTTACAGGCTCACTCATTATTGCCCCAACTCCTTTCAAGGTCTCACCTCAGCTTTGAGAACCTCTGTGTAAGATCTTCTTCCTATCTCTAACACCTTCCTGCTAATCATTAAGTGGAAACTGAAAACAAAGACATAGTATTATAGATGTTGCTATCTTTCTTGCAGTGAGGATCCTTAAATATAGTCTTTCTGCTAGTCATAACCTGTGGCTGATTTGGGTTACATGTAGGAGACCTTTTTCCCCCTTGCTCTTTATGCTTTACTATCAGATCTTAACTTAAAACCACTATGAAGGTGAAATAACCAATATTTGAATTGACAATTACCAGCAGTAGTACATAAAAAACCACCCCGACCCACAAACAAATAATCCCACCTCGATACTTTCTCAGACTCACTCACAAGCTAAAATAAATGCAGTTTCCAATCTTGTCAAAGCTTGTACGAAAACAAGCTGAACATGTGTTGGCAATTTCTTCTGGACTTCAGGTCCAGAGGTCTCTTCAGATAAACTGACACCAACTGTGAAACAAAATACAAGAACTGAAAAATGGTTAAAGAACTGGATTACTCTTCTTCTGGATAATGGCAGGAGTTACTTGGTATTCCTTTTGCTGCTGAACAGGAACTCAGAGGAGCAGGCAGAGGTAGCAGGAAGAGAATGACAGTGGTTATGTTACAATGCCAAAAATGATGCTTCACAGCAGACAGCAGGACACAACCAACCTGCCACAGAGATCTTACATGTTAAATAGTCAGACATGATACAGTGTGTGAAGGAAAACATAAGGATGGAGAAACGTTACCATGCAGCTACTCAGTTTATTGCACAAGCATGCACTGATGGCTCTGTTTGCCACGTGATGTACTTAGAAGAATGCCAATCAAGAACACCAGAGGTAAGGTTAAAGGGAAGGTATTAGGAAAAGCATTTTTCTTGGATTTCTGTTCTGCAGGGAATATTTAATCTCCTGAACAAATATTACAGGATAATTGCAGACTGCGATATAAATCTCAGGTTAAGAACTAAGTGGAGCGAGCTGAGTGAGATGTAGCTTCTCTAACCAAATGAGCCTTCCTGCACTGGATTGGATTGATGCAGAAGACCTAGAGGTCCCAACTACACCCAAAGCTACATAAGAGTGAATATGGAGTTCAACATGTTCTTAATCAAGAAGTGACCGGTGCGGAAAAAGCAGAGTGACAGAAAAAAAAAGAGCCTTTTATTTTCCACAGCAGTTTGTTGGAGCACTGTGAGAAAACTTTAGACCAAAATTCTGAAACTCAATTTCTTTCATCCAGAAAGTAAATGCAGCAAAGATGATATAAAAGATACAAATAAGATATATCTAACTTTGGGTAGCATTAGATAAAAATTTGCATTATTTAGATGTGTCAATTCAGGCACAGAGGCAAAAAATAATTTGTCTAAGATTAAATAGCAAGTCAGAAGTAGACCTAGAAATAGAAGGCAAGAGCTCAACCTGTTGTGCCTCTTGGGGTAGCAAGTCTTAAAAAAAATAGCCTTTAAGATACTTCAACAGCTTCGTATTTTCATCCTTTTTTTAAAGTGAATCATAGGTTTAAGGCTATGAAATCCAAATGAAAGACTGAGGCACACACTTTGATAGAAATGGCAGGCAGTCTATGATACTCTCCAAGTGTCTGAATTTTAAATCTCCCATCCCACCATTAAGAAGCATTTGAGTGGCTGCCACTAAGAGAACACAGACCAGTAACTTCAGAAGTGTTAGTAACTACATAGGTATCAAACATTTGGGGAGCTCTTTATCAGTGAGGTGGAAATAGAAACACATTTGGTGGCCTCAATCATTTTCTTTAGGGCACAGCAAGGAACTGAAGGGGAGCACACAGTGTCTCCTCCTGGGGACTGCCCGCAGTGACGTCAGGGCCTTGAGATACTTAGAGATCTCAGCTCAGTTGGATCATCTTTCATTATCTAGTTTTTATTAGGCACATGCTCTAGAGAATTCAGAATTTGTCCATCTAAGCACTTAGCCTGCAGGATCAGGGTTTTGCTAGAACTACAGACTTCAAACACATGAGCCCAATTTGTTTAGCCAACCCAGGGGACTACACCTTACCTGAATCTGTGACAATTGTTCTCTTATTAGAGTGGATTTAGAGATGCCCAGGGACTGATAACATCCACTACCTCCAGCAGCCCACAGATAGGGCAGACCCCATTGTGGACAAACTGTGTGATCTGTCTCCAGAGCCAACAGGAGAACGTTATCAGCCTTCTCAATTGACATTCCTGGGCTTCTCTCCTGGAACTTCCACCAACAGGGTCAATCAATCCTAACTGAGAGGCTGGTTTCATGATGTGAATATGCATATATGTAAAAGCCCCACATTGCTCCACAAGCCATGGCCCAAGATTTGCATTCTCCTCAAATGTAAGCCATATTTCACTTCAAAACTCTGACCAGAAGTGTGCTCTACGTACCAGAGACAAAGCTGCACTTACCTAGCTTTGACTATGTTGAGACTTGAGGCTGCCATTCCTGAGCTCTGCTCTCTTGGAAAATCTTCAAAAATATTAATTTCCCTTTGCCTCCTCTTAATTTGAGCTAAGACAAACTATTGTGGTGGCCAAAACTAAAGAAAATTATATTTTGGTTCTAGCAGGTGAGTAGACTGGGGTATTGCACGGAAAACGTGTCTTTCCTATCTGAATGGAGATACCCGCTTTCAGCAGATCAGATGCTTTCCCAGTGGGTCCCTGAAGAGTCATGAACTAGCCTAAGGCAAATCAAATTAATTTATTTTGCTGCTAAATAAGATTTAGGTGTGGCTTTCCTGATGCAGACCTTCTGTTTCAGAGAAACTTCATTCCTATCTGTGATGTGCTGCAACTTAAAATAACACCAGATGGCAATGATGCCCCTCCCCGGTCACATCAAATACTGCCATGAAAAAAATCAAAACAGCCCATTTTACTTCATGTTATGCTGATGTTTTGTGACCTTTTATTTTATTTTTTATTCAGGAGTGCACATGTAAGTAAGAGAGGAAAAGAGAAATAAGCATTTAATACTCAGGAAAGGCACAAAGCCTGGATGAAACTTGAAGGAAAACAGATGCAAATCCTGTTTTGAAAGTACTGAGCAAATCATTAGAAGCATTAACTTTGCATATATATTTAAATATTGAAAATAACCTCATTCTGATCCCTAGCCCTCAAAACACCCTTTTTTCAGTTTGCCTTTTTACAGCTATGTAGCTCCATGCATAATTGAGCAGACTGCCCTGCTAGCTCCTGTGTACAGTCTAATGCTCACAATCCTCTCCCCTGTCAGTGCTTCCTGACATTCACGGGAACATCATCTCCTCTGTTCCTAAAAAGGGAATTCCCTACAGCTAGGAGAGGGACAGACAGTCCCTAAAGGCCCTGGGGGCACCAGCTCTGCCACTTCAGCCTGCAGCTGGCTGCCTGCCTGCGTGACCTGCTGTGAAACCCTGGACACTGTTGCGGGAGACACAGGGAGCAGAGGGTTAGCTAATTCTGCCTTGAGCCTTGTGGGTTTTCACTTCTTGTCTATTTTTAGCTGACTGAACAGCTGGCCTTGGAAGCCTGTTTACAGCCTGGAAAGCTGCTTCTTGCTAAACAGTGCTAGGTGTAAGAGCCCTGAGAAAGCCTTAACCCTTTGAGAGCCAGCTCTGAGGCTGCCTGAGATTAATTTATGCAAGTAGAATTGCAGCATAAGGAACCACAGATTCACTCAATTTCATTCTTTTGTATTTGTTGTACTTTGTGCATCTAACAGCCAATCTCCTAGCCCAACAGGAAAGACCATACATGATATATAACCCAGATGACTTGCATTATATAGCCACGTGGGCTGTAATACAGAAGAGATGCCTTTTTATGTCTGATACAAGTCCAGTTTTGATGTTACTCATGACCGATACGTAGAACATTTCTCCAAAACACTGTATCAGTTTCTATTCCACACAAGTATTTATCAAAATTTCTGTGTGCAAAGACAGGACATTGTGCTGGCACCACAGGGTCTATAAATCCTGCACAGGTTTGCTCTTTCACTGTGTACTGCAAAGATTGTGCCTTCTAGCCTGAACTGAGGGGAGTGGATGGCCTGCAAAATAAGACCAACCTAGTTTTACTGATGAATATAACTATTTCTTGCCTTGTTGTTGGTTAGATTTGGTTAATTAATGCACATACTGCTACAAACAAAATTCTTCCTTTTTGTCATTTTTCCCTTGTGGTCTCCAGGAAGTATTTTTGGTTTTCCCAGGTTGCTATCTCTTCTGTCTTTCTCAACATGTAAATACTCCTCCCCATGCAAACCTTTGTATATATGGAAAACAGGCATACAGGCAGACATCTCCCTAGCTTTTTTGTTGTCATAGGTGCCTTCTAACACTTAGCTCCCACACTGTCATCAAGCTGGGTTATCTTAAGTTTGACATGAAAACACTTCCTATTTCTTGCACAGCCTGCTTTCCCACAGGTTAGCCAGTGTATCTCTGTCTGGACCTTTATGTGCTCTGGCAAAAGCTAAATTTCCTTTCCTTCATCCTCTACTTCATACTGATCACTGTTGGGAACAATACACAGATCTCTCTCTTCTCACCCTCATCATATAAAATGACTATGAGGGGTGTGTGCTTCCATTGCCCTTGCTGCTGTCCCACAACTGCTCCTATACTGGATGGTGAGAATAACTTACACAAAGTTCTGCTACTGGTTTTGTAACTGAGACACAAAAACTGCTCAGGTCACAGGACTGAGCTCAGGAGTTCACACTCTGGGACCTAACCCTGCAAATGTGAACGGGCCATGTCATACAGCAGGGATTCATACTCTCTTTTCTCCTGCCTTAGGATCACTTTCAGAAGTTCATCCCACCCGGAGGGCATTATGGGGAAGATGCTCATGGCTATGCCCAAGGGCGGATGGTAGGAGGAGTGACAGCTGGGCAGCATGGCTCCAGTAAGCAGCAGCATGCCGGTGTCCCTCCTAGGCCTGGAAGCAAAGGAGGCCCTGGAGACAGTGAAGGGGAGCATGCGGGAAAATCGGCTGGAAGTGGTGGAGAAGGAGGTGATGGTACTGAGAAAGGCAAGTATCTTTCTGCAAGAACAAGAAATCCCATGCCAACCTTACTCTTAAGGACAAGCAAATTAATCTAAAACCTGAATTCTTCCAAACTAAGTTCCATTGCAAAGTCTAGATGAGTTGGACTGCCTTTAGCTTGATAATTTTGTTTGCATGCTGCTGTGTTGCTCATAGGCAGGAAGCAGAAATACCTTCCTTGACTGGACCAAAAAAATTATAGGAAATTTAACTACTGAGCCCCTGAGGCTGATACAGCAGTATGCCAGTATGGCTACAACACGCCAGTATGGCATACTCTTTCCTTTCAAGGGTCACACACTGATGACCACTACACGGGAGGTACCAGTATTAGCTCTTTAGCTCAGTAGTCTGATTTAACACATCGGTCTTGAGTATCTCACCCCTGGTTTCAAATCAAATCTTCCATCTAAACAAAGAAATCTTCCACCCAAATCTTTAGAAAGCAACAGCAATATTTCTTAAAGTTATCTGGTAATCACCAGTGGTCCACTGAAGCAATATCTTTATGAGTAAAAGTAGTTTTAATTCAATTTAGTCTTTGTTTAATTTTATCCTGTTTAGTTTGGCCAGAAATCCCTAGAACCAAGTACCTTGTATGAGAATCAACAGGTAAAAATAATTATTTTAAAGGCTCCTATAGGTTTTTATAACAAAAATCAAATTTGCTTGGGAACCAGGAACAACTACCTTACTAGACCAAATGAATGATTTGTAAAACACAAGGTTTTTCAATTACATTCTGGAAGAATGTGCACTTTATATCAAAATGAGCTTTTACATTTCTGGGCATCCCTGTGAAAAAGAAATCTGTGTAGACTCTTACAGTCTTCTTATAGGAGATTCTTCTCTATTGTTATCCTTTTTCTGTGTGCAGGGAGAAGGAGGATTAATATCATCCCATAGCTTTCACTGCAGAGAGGATCCCAGCTGCTTTTATTCTTCAACCCTAGCAATCAATTTTCCTGTAAACTACTTAAATACTTCAAAAAGAGGGGAGTAGTTGTTTTTATTTTTTTAGTGAAAATTAGATTCTTGTGCATGTCTGCAATCCTCTGAAAGCAGGAAAGCCCAGGATTTGGCAAGGTTTGAAGAAAATAAGCAAGACAAAGAGAGATGGTGTAATAAAAAGAAGAAAGATTCAGATAGTAGTGTTCATTCTTTGCCACTTACTTCATAAGGATTTGTTTCCTACACAAAATGTGGTAACACGAAAGCACCAGAATGGCTAATTCCATTAACCTATTATTCTCATCTGCTCTAATCAAGCTAAGCAGAAGTCCTTGCTCAGGAGTTTTAAGGTTTACGAAGGATGAAAATCTTAAAAGTGTGCTACATACCAATATACAACTTATGATCTTACTACACAGCTGGGAGAAAAGAGAAAGGGAAGGGAAAGGGCACACAGAATGAAGACCTTGTCTAAGCTCATTTGCTTAATGGAGTAGCTAGAAGCTAATCTAAAATTTCTGTCAATCAAGTGTCTGACTTAACCACAAAGTGCAGCTCTTGTCACTGACAGGATTTTAACTTCCAGTGAGATACCCCATCACATTTGCAAACTGCTTTTAGCCATCCTGAGGTGTTTGAGCCAGACTTGTCCCTAGAATCCTGGTTCAGAAGCAGGAAAATATGTCTGTTCATGTAATCACAAAGAAAAAGCCATGTTATGTCTGCTATGATCTGGCAGAAAAGAAAAAACTAAATTAAGAAACTAGATAGCATCTTGCTTACCCCAAGTTAGTGAAAGAGACGATAAAGTAAGGATTTCATTTCTTTCCATATGAGCAACCAGAGAGAAGAATGAAAAATTAGCTTTCAGGTGCAAATTCCTGAATAAGTGGCTCTTAGACTGTGTTACACTTGCTTTTATGGATAAGAACAGAAGTGGTGCATGACCATCTTTTTTAAAGAGAAATCTAACCATTAAATCTCAGATTGAGTTAAGAGTTACAGAATCTGGAAACAAAGCTGGTGTCTCCACTTCAATGACAGCATACAGAAATGCAATGTGTTTAGAGTAAGCGTCATCTAACTAGAGTGCTTTACCTTCCTCTGTTTACAGATGGAAAGTCAGGAGGCAAAAAAGTCACTATATTTAAAACTTACATCTCCCCTTGGGAACGAGCGATGGGTATCAGCCCTGAGGACAAAAGTCAGTTCACCATGGACTTACTGTCATATAGTCCCAAAGCTGATTTCCCCCATTACAAGTCTTTTAACCGGTAAGTCTTCTTAGATATTTGATTCAGTTTATTTCACAGATGAAAACACAATAATTCTGGCCATAGCCTGCTGTCTTGTGCACTGTACATGCACATCATTTTGCTTTGCACAATCTCCTGTGGATGAAATGTTTGGAAGACTACAAAGAAAACATACATCAAGAGCTAGAGATTTTAATTCAGTTTATGGTCAGAAAACCTATGCACCTGGATAAGAGGACTTTAATCCTATTTTCCTTTCTTTCTCACCCCATTTGACTGGGGAGATTTAGCTTGCCACTGTTTATTACTGCAGCCCTTTAAAGTTCAAGAGTTCAGGAAAAATACTTAAGATTTGAAGCCATATACTTCACAGTACTTGGGATAAGAATCAGGATCCTCCTACTGCGTCTGATAAGAACTTAAAGTTTTACAAATATTTCTAGGGCTGCAACAATTTTTTGCTAACCTCTCTATACAATTTTGCCACCCACTTCCATAGCCTCAGGACATCAATACTGAGGACAAACCCATATCCCATTAATTTCTGCAATAACACAACCTCTGCCTTCTACACACACAGTGTACCAACAGGTGTGAAAGGTGTATGGTTTGAAGGAGATTGATACAGCAAAAGTGAAGGCAGTGCACAAAAGGGGGTGTTGTGTGTTTATGTATTTTTTTAATTACATGAGCAACAGATACATATATGTTCTTGTGAAGGATTTCTTGACCAGTCTATTGCAACAGTGGCAAAACTAACAATTACAATATCTTTGATCATTTATTTTCTAAACCCTGTTGTTTACCTATGCTCTGTTCACTAACTCCATGTATTCCCCTATGCCAGGACTGCCATGCCTTATGGGGGTTATGAGAAAGCAGCCAAACGGATGACCTTCAAAGTGCCTCAGTTCGATATCTGCCCTTTGCTTCCAGAATCTCTCATGATATATAATCAAAATTTCAGCAAAAGACCCTCCTTCAACAGAACCCCCATACCCTGGATGCCTTCAGGAGACTCCTCAGAGTACCATACTGAGATCAATGTGCCAATAAGTGGTGAAACAGAAGAGCTATAAATCCCCACTGCCGAGACCTTCCCTTTTGTTCCTCAGCCCTTTCTATTTGCAAGTTGATAGTAAGGAGCTGAAAAGTGCAACTCTAGTTCTGTCAGCCCTTCCTTTCTTTTGCCCTTAGCCAAGATAAGTTCCTAGCAGGTTTCTAAACTTCTCTTCAATGTGATCTTAATCCATATCAGAAACAGTTTGAGGGAACGGAGCTTTTTGCTCACCACGACATAAGAGGCCAAGACTAGGAAGTGTTTTCCTCTTTAACAAAGCTAAATGCTGCCTGTCTGATTGATAATAAATCTGTTTTGTCATATGTTAACTACAAATAAAACACCAAGAGGAAAAACAGCCTTTGTGTTTTCTCCTTAAAAAATGTCACTGAATCAATCTGGGGATTAACAATAACAAAAGTTTCAATCCCACAACTAGACTGGGGAGAAAGATTAGGGACTGACAGGGATGGTCATAAGATAGGTATACATGAAGATATCTTGGATAAATACTGCAAAAGTGATGGTGAAGAATGATAACTTTGAGAGGAAATAACAGCAGCATCAGAGATACAACAGCAAGTCAGCCTATCAGTGTAAAAAACAGCTTAAAATATTTCACTTTCACCTAAGATTCTCTAGAGAATAAATTAGGTGACAGCTAAAGCAGTTTTTTTTCTTTTTTCTCCATAGAGATCATAAAGTCAATAGGTTGGGAAGGAAGAGAGGAACATCCAAGTGAGATGGCTTGCCCATAGTTACAGAGCAAGAAAGAAAATGATTTAGTAACAGCAAAAACTATTTGACACCCACCTTAGCGCATTACTTATTCAAACACACAGCATTAAAGTCTATTTCATTTCTTGTAACAGCTTTAGCAATGCTACACATATAGAAAGACAGGCAGGCGCTGTGGGAAACCGATAAAGAACCCCTGCATAAAGACTGATCTGGAATTCTGTTCTGCTGCCTCAACATTTCCTCTTATAAACAGGGCTGAACAACTTATTCTTGGGGACAGCTTCCACTGAAGCATTTCTAATTTAGGACTTTTTCCTCCCTGTCTAGAAACCCCTGCAACCATGTATTTGATTTTTATTCTGTTGGGATAGTTATGAGATTGGCTTTATTACACTCCTCCAAAAGGCTACTGAAGGGTTACCCTGAGATCTCTTTAAAATTGTGCTAAAAATAACAACAAGCTGTAAAAGTAATGAATGAGTAGTTTCCCAACCTTTCCGCTGCAATAGCTACAGAACATTTTATGATATATCATATTAAAAGATTAAGAAGTATTTATCACTCAGTTCTGTGACTAAACTTAAAAACACTAAGGTATTGAGTTGAAGAATGTTCCAACAAAAATGAAAAAGGTTGTCTTTTTTGACATGTTTCTACAAAGTAGTTGAAGTCCGAGTTGAAAGTAAATCTTCAGAAAAACTAATTTTATTTCTTTGGATAAAACAGATCCAGGAATTAGTTGAAAAGACATTTCCCACGTTGATTTCCTTTTCTAATTTCTACATAAATACATGCAAATTTCACTGGTGAAAGACATTTAAATGGGAAATTCTTGCATTCTACGAAACTATTAGTTTATTCCATATTTGATCTGTCTGGAGATAAGGTTGCTGTGTTTTCCAACATTTTAAATAAATCTACTTTTAAATTGCATTGTAATTAAGAAGGATGGATTTCTTTTCCAGTTTGAAAAGTACTCTAATAGAAGAATCCAGGCCACAAAGAGTATTGTCAAGAAACCAGGCCACAAGGAGAAGGCCACAAGTTCAGAGAGACAGAGGAAGTTTTAGAGAAAACCAGGTGACACTAAGCAAAATATCCTCCCATCAAATATGCCATTTACTGCCTCCCCTTTTCTGACACAGATTGTAGACTATTGCAATATAGAATTACATTTTTTTTTTAAAGTGAACTACACAATGCTTTTGTGGTAAATATGTCACAAACAGCAGGAACAAGGTAGTTTGGTAGCTGGAAGTTACAGTCTATTTTCAGTAGCAGGTGTTCCAGATCATGGCCAGTTAAGGCAGGTCAAGGTGCAGAGTGAGCTGGATGCTCTGAGGAGGAGTTGGCCCCATGCAAGCCCAGCACAGGCAGTACCCTCACCAACCAGCACAGAAGCCCATGACATCTGAGCGTGGTAGGCAAACCAGAGTGCTAGGGACAGGGTCCATCAATTTTTGCAGGCATTGTGAAGGGATGAATCAAGCAAAGGGGCCATACAGGGAGTCTGGTCAGGAGCCAAGTGCTGGATCCTGCACTTGGGTCACAACAACCTCATGTAGCACTACATGCCAGGGGAAGAATGGCTGGAAAGCCACTCAGCAGGAAAGGATGTGGGGGTGCTGGTCAACAGCAGCTGAACATGAGCCAGCAGTGTGCCCAGATGGCCAAGAAGGCCAGTGAACAACAGTGTGGCCAGCAGGACTACAGAAGAGACCATCCTCTAATACTTGGCACTGACGAGGCCTCACTTCAAATCCTGTGTTCAGTTTTGGGCCCTTCACTACGAGAAGAAAACTGAGGTGCTAGAGGGTGTTCAGAGAAGGGGAACGAAGCTGGTAAAGGGTCTGAAGGAAAAGTCTTATGAGGAATGGCTGAGGGAGATGGGGGTGTTCAGCTTGGAGAAAAGGAGGCTCTCTACAGTTACCTGAAAGGAGGTTTTAGAGAGGTGGGGGTCAGTCTCTGCTCCCAGGTAAGAAATGACAGTACAAGAGGTAACAAGCACCAGGGGAGGTTTAGATTAGATATTAGGAAAAACATCTTCACTGAAAAGTGTTGCCAAGCATTGAAACAGGATGCTCAGGGAAGTGGCAGAGTCACCATCCCTGGATATTATCAAAGAACATGTGGATATGGCACTTGAGGACATGGTTTAATGGTGCATGTGCAGGTGCTGGGTTGACAGTTGGACTTCATGATCATAGAGAATTTTTCCAATCTTAACAATTTTATGATTCTATGAATCACAGCTTGACCTGGACTCAAGCTACCATCTGGCTCCAAAGCCCATCTAGGAGACAAGCTAGGTCCAGCACAGGTCTCAGGTCCACCCAGGAGACAAGACTGCAGGCCAGCACCACAACAGCATTGCTTAGACAAGGACCCCAGGCCTAGGTCTGAGGTTAAATGGGATTTCTGGGCCATAAGTGGAGTGAAAGTCCCAGATGAGGGCAACTAAGGGCTGATGATGCACACAGGACAATGACACCAAGATGTTTGGGAATTTCAATAGAATCACACCACCATTTGAGTTTTACTGTATCACCAAAAAAAAAAAAAAAAA
>VWZF01005791.1:151293-177618 GCA_013396755.1 Sclerurus mexicanus
AAAAAAAAAAAAGACTGAAAAAAATAGGTCCATAAATATGCAGGGAAAGGTAAGGAATACTATGCAGAAATAGCACAGTGCTCTCTGGTGGTGTAGTTTCAAAGCTCTAATGTACAAGAAAGGAGTATGATCCTGCAAGTATGTAAAGGACTGGGTATATACCCAAAGCTCTCTCTGATTCATAATGCACTGTTGGACAAGAGTTTTTGTCTACATACTCCATTATCCCAAGCCCTAAATGGGCATAAAAATTGCAATGTCCTTGAAATTAGTATTGTATCACTGCAAGTAATTAGTAATATTGCTATAATTCATATTCATAAGGTAAGAGGATCCTTCAGTTTTGGTGAATTTGCTTAATGAGGCATATAGCTCTTCTTTTGCCAGTACATTTTCAATCTCAAATCCTGTCAAGCGGGATTTATGTGCTCTTGTTTCTAGCAAAAAATGACAAATACAATGCTACATGTTATAGAACAATTCAAACAACTATTGTTTTGCTGTTTACACAGCTTAAGTTACACGCCAGTTTAGTCATGATTCAGAGTACATTACAAGTGAGAAAAAATCAGTAATCTAAATTCTGTCTCAAAAATAATTAATTTGAATAAGTCTTGCAGCTACTATAATCAGGGCAGTCATTTGTCTAAAATGATCAAATATTTAAGAGGAAGTAAGAAACCACTCCTGCTTTTTATTTTCCTTGGGCTATGATGTAGACTCAGGGGAATCGCCTATGTCAAGGAATTGTTTATATTGGGAATTGGAGGATTTTATAAGATTTAATTACAGGGGATTTTCCCCCACATAGTAGAAGCTACAGAATGGAAAGCCAGTCATCTGCTTTTAAGCAGGATCATCATAGTTAGAAATAAAAAAGGACAAATTATTTAGCCCATCCTCTTGAAAAGACAGGCTACAGTTCCCTCATAGAGAATATAGAGCATCTTAAGCTTACATTCCATTGAACAGCAGCCTAAAAATCCATTTAATAGAGAGGGGCTGACTCGTGAAAAACAGAATGGGGAGAATTTTGTGGCATTCAGATCTTTCATTCAGAACAAAAAGTTCTTACATTTTTAGTTATTTACATTGTCATTTTTAGGAATATTATTTTACAGATTCTAAGCTTTGAAATTTTTTCTCTCATGAAGACAACTTGTATGATAAAGAATCCAATCCATGCTGAAAATACATTAAAAAAGAGCACCCGTATTTTAATATAAAAGAAAGGTGCTTAACAAAATTTCAGCTATACTATCCATACATATGGACTTGCATGTTTTTAAAACTTGCCTGAAGTTATAGCTAATGGCATAAATATTTGGCAGGTAGTGGCACAGTTAGTATGCTTCTCTGTGTTGGGCAGAAAATGTTCCATTTGACTGCAATGTATTCTCTAATCAAACAGTTTGCATCTCATAATTGCTTCTCTCATGCAATCCATTTGCCATTAGTGATGATGATGGAATAATTCATACAAATAACATCTGGGAATTACATTTTATGTTGTTATTGACAGATTATTTAGAGGACATGGCTTTGTCATCAGACTTCAGTCTCTCAGAAATCAAATCTGGAATAGTTTCAGGCTGTTAGGAGAATATGGGCTTTGTCTTTTTGATTTTTCTTTTTTTAAATCATACTGTGAATCCATAAAATTTATTAATTTCTTTTATACAAGATGGCAGGCACCAGACAGAGAAGAGCCTGAACATGATGTCTGCATATGGCCATCCCTCCAAGGGAAGCGAAGACTTGTGGCACAAGGCTTGAACATTCACTGCACTGAGGTTTTTTCCTAACTAGTTTCTCTGCAAATACATGTTCTCTTTCATAGAAGAGAACCAGGTGTGGTACCACAGGTGTGATCACCTGGAAAACATCCCACTTTCAAAGAACCGACCCTTGGCACAACAAGCTGCTGTTAACACTGCTCTGGCAACTGACAAGGTATCCACTGCTGCCCGTCGGTAGCACATATGTTAGTCTTTCTTGATTGAATATTAAGAAAGTTTGCAAGCCGTCCTGCCAGCTCACAGCATATTAATACGTTTATATGCAATCTTGTCTATGACCAAATTGCAGGTCACAAACTAGTTTAGACAAGTTGCCTGTTCTGTCTTGGAGAGGTGCCTGACCAAGGCCACAGATAACCAAGGAGGAGATAGAGAAGCAAGACTGCACACATTTTGTGCAGCCCTACAACTTTTGTGAACTGATGAGTATGTGGGATTTGAAACAGCTTGCATGAAGCTTTAATGAGTGCAAGTACTTGCTCAGATATATACTGTGTTAATGAACACATGCAGTAATGGGATGAGGACCTCACAAACCACTCTGAAGCAGTGCTCTTAAAATGCAACCTAAACTTCAGGCAGCTTAATAAACAAGTTCTCAAATATAAACTCTTCCTTTGATTTTCAATTATACATTTTAGGAACATTATTTATATCAACATTTTAATGACTATTTTCAACTATTTTTTAAGAAATCCTGCAGGCTCCTTTGTTTGTTTTGATCTTTTGATTAACAATAAAAGAAACACAAAATGTTTTGTGCAAAGCATTTTAATTTTAGAAGTCTGTTTTTCACTTAGAGAAAATTTCATCAGATGTACTTACAGGGAGAACTCATGCAAATAAATTTGCAGACAGGACCACTACCCTTGGAAAAAATTAGAAGTTACAGGTATAGCTTCAGCCAAATTGATAATGAACACTTACCTTTCAAAAATCCACAGTGAACAAATAAATGCATACGGTGATATTAATTTATGCTTATAAGTTCTTCGTCATGTGCCAAAGCAAAATAGTTATTCTTCTTTGTTATTTTAACAAGGCTTACTGGGAACAACTATATTCTGGAAATTCGGACAGGGACAGCACAGCCGTACAGCAGAAGGCTGACAAGGGTCTCAGCTCTTCCCAGGCTCAGACATGAGCCAAGGGCAGCATCATTGTTTTACTCCTGCACATGTAGCTCGGGAAGAAAAAAACCCAAACCATACACAGGGAACACAAAGAGCAGTGAAAAAGGCTAGCCACTAAGCAATGCTGCATTCGTGCTGCAAAACATCCCTTTACACAAAAGGGTAAATAAGGACTCTGCAAACTTCCCATTCTTACTGGGAGGAGTTCCTGCTTTAAGCAACAATCTCATTATACATCGTTCACTGCAGGGAAAACAAAATGGCCCCTGGAAGGAGGGACAAACAAAAGAGAAACTTTCTGCTGGCCAGCCTAAGGACACCCTATGGGCCTTACGGCACAGGGCCTCCCCTGCTCACAGATGCTATACAAATTTAATTACACTGAAGAGTGCTTCAGTCAAACTCCACAGTGCCAGGCTCAGATGTGTAATCACTTCCATATTCTATTATAAAAACAGCCATACTGTCACAGGCCTGAAGCTAGCATGTATGCAGGGCTTCATTATATCTACTATCTCTAAATGTTTCTCTTAATTATCTTTGGTCCCTAAGAGAGGCTTGAGGCCTTCCTCATTTGCTCTCTCTTCCAGTACGGTTGGCTTGATTCCCAAAGCAAAAGACTGAAATGGGATGGGAAGTCACAACAAGTAAACAAATATTCTTCCCCATGCATACACTTTTATTTGTAATATTGTAGTGTTGTTAGAAATGTGATATTAGCAGCAGCAGTATTGCAGTGTTGCAGGCATGCGTATATGGAAACGGTATACTTTGTCTGCTCAGCGGCAGCACAAAGGACAGTCTCCGTCCCCTGGCATACTCTGTGCGCCTGGTACACCACTGACAGAATACCTGAATTATCAGAAGCATGTAGTTCTGGCATACAGAGATATATCTTTTATATACAGAACGCTATGCATCAACTCACTTACTTCCCTCATGTAAAAATGGACTCAACAACCAAATAAAAGAGCTTCCTGCACACTTACCAAGGTGGTGGCACTTCTCTAAGGACTGTTATAAAAGTTGTATTGCTCAGATGCTGGAAACACTGGAATTACAAGGGCAGGAAAGGTAATATATTAGCCCTCATGTCTTCATGTTTCAGTCCGAGTAATTAGTATTTTTACCCAGGCAGCAGTAGATACCAACTGGTTATGGAACTGGTGGCCCCTGCAGGCACCCTCGGCCCCTGCCCGTATGCACGGTCCTGGACTCATAGGAAAGGACCCGTTTATTCCAGTGGGCATCAAGCGTGTTTCTGGACATCACCAGTACTATTACACCAGGGTTAGCATTACCAGCTGTCTGCCCCGGTGATGGGAAAATCACGTACTGCAGTGCACCGCTGACGCAGTTCAGGGAAGGGGAGCTTAATATTGATTTTACACGTTACCTACTATTCAGAAAATCAACATACAAATTTCGAACATTCAAATTTCCCCAGACCCTCGGATGGTCTAATCCACACCTTAAGTATGAACGACCTTTATGGCTCTAGCCAGCCCACATCAACTACAGCGAACTTCTGCTAGACAGGAACGCGTCTGACTGTGTCCTGCGGCTCCAGCGGTGTCCCGCGGCTCTCGCAGCCCAACAGGGGGCGGCTACACGCGCTCTGCGAGGACACCCATTTATGTATGTGTGTTCCGCCACGCAGCGCCGTGCCCCGCGCCCGCTGCGCTCCCCGCGGCGCTCCCTCAGCGCCGCCGCCACCGGGGGCGNCCGCCCGCACCTGGCAGCTCGGAAGGGGAAGGAGCAGCAGGTACCGGGGTCTTGTTTCGGCGGGCATCCCTGAAATGAGCGTCGGGGACGTTGCATTATCTCGGTTAATGACGCGGGCGCGATCAGCTGCCGTCAAAAGTTAAACTTGCATAGGACCTGTTTGTTAGAAGAAGCTGCTCAGTATTTAATTCACTGTACTGGTCTAAGGTAGGCAAATCCATGTGGTTTTTTCCCCCTTTTCTGCCTTAAAAGAAAGCAGAAGCTGTTTGCTTTTCCAGGATCTGATTTCGCTTGAAACCTTTCACTGAGCAGCAGGATTATGAGTGGACATTTGTGAGGATTGCAGCCATAAACAGAAAGCATGGCAATATACACTTTCTGCTTTCGAAAAGTTGCAGGCACAATGGCTTTCTGGTCTCTCAGCTACGTGAACTTGTCGGTATTGTAGTGGCTGATCGTGTGTGTGAAAACAAAGAGCTTTTCGGATTTCAGAACAAGTTCAGAGTGTTTCAATCGTGGAAAAAATATGCATGTGAAAAGGGAGGAAAAGTAGTTGTATATTTCTCATAGAGTTTGAAAGAAAGACGGATGTACTGAAAACAAACCTCTATAATCTTGTGCTTCTCCTCAGACTCGGGGCGGGGAAAAAATCTACAACTGAAAGGTTTTGGAGTCCAACATACTTGACATTGAATAACAATCTTGGAAAACAGTAGCAACGTGAATAGTCTTGTGTTTGTTTCCAGAGGGAAAGAGTACTGCTGTGCTGAGAACTAAGCTGGTATGGTAACACATAACTTGAGTATGACAGCTTTTAAAAATAATTACCAAAAAAGTATTACGGGCTAAAAGATAACTAAATCAGCCTGCTGAAATCTGTTCTCATATAGGAAGTGATAGAAATAATGACAACTTAACTAGATAGAATAATGAAGTTATATTCCATCACATAATCCAGACTATAATCAAGCATGCTGCATATCATTCAGACTGAATTAAATAGGAGCTTTATTTTTCTGCTTGTTTGTTTCCCCTTCATTTGAGTGATGTCACTTAGGAAGTCTTTTGCCACAATGTTCTTGAGATGGCATGAGGAGTAAGGGTGTACTTGATTTGTCTGATGCAGACAAATTTAATTAGAGTTATTTAAGAGAATTTGGAAATTGGCAGGTTTTTGTGCTAGTATAAGCATTAGCTGTAAAAGCATTTCAGTTGATTTCTTTCAGGCTTTGCAGGTAAAACATATGTCAATTCTTCTCTTATTTCTAGGTTAACAGTCTATTTTGAGACTGTAGCCACAAGTTCGTTAAAAAGGATAATGGGAATTTAAATCCTTCTCTATCCAGTCTTGGAGATTTTATTAGGCGTTAAGCCTTCTTAAGCAAGTTTTTGTGGAGAGTACATAAAAGAGAAAGTGTCTTTATTTCCCAGTTTGAGGATCTTCAAAAAGTTTGTTACTTGGACAGGCTCATAGTGTTTGAGCATTCTATAAAGATACCCATATAAAGAACAGTTGCAACTGTCCAGAATAATTTTTGGTGCAACTGTGCAAAATGCAGCAGATGATATAAAAAGAAAACTGAGGTAAGGGGATGAAAGAATAATAAAAAGTCCTTGCTATTGTTTTTTTCTTTAAATTTGCTTACCTAACTTCAAGCCCAGTATAATAAACATGCCTATATAACTGACTAGTCTTGCCGTTTTTCTCTTGCAGCCTTTTGAAATCTAAGTACCTTGCACATCCATCAATTTCCTAGCATATGTTCCACCCACATTTATTCAGTTTATTTTAATTTGCTCTTTGAAATACTTCTTTTCTTTGTCTAAAATTCGCTTTTTAATTTATTTTCTGTCAGTAGTGGCTGTAATCACAATTCCAAAGTTATCCTGTGTCTCTGTCGCTGCAGGTCATTCCGTAGCACAGATATGCAGTGCTTGATGGCAGAGAGAAACAGCAAGAAATCTAATTACTGACTCTCAAAGAATTTTGATCAAATTGCACAGATCTCTCTGCTGGTCCTGTTAATTGCAAGTTGAGCAATAGGCAATCCCCAATCCTTAAGATTTTGCCTTCATCTGTAGGCAGCCCCCTTCCCCTTGGCTGGCACTCCTTTTGTGAGACTGCTCGGAGGAACCATTGAGTGTCGTAGGGATACTTGCTAAGACAAGTGACACAACGTAGTAGGTCTCTTATTGTGTCTCTTGACATGCAGGTTTAGTGTGCTGGTTATTCCTTCTTTTTTTTGTGTTGTGTCACTTGATGCATGGGATTTCCTGGGACAGCTGGGTTTGGGTGCATCTTACCAGGCACTGTCTATAGGCTGTGGGTCTGTGGCCAAACGAGGATATGAGTTGGCTATGCTGCGCCGATTTAGTAGCAACAGACAACATGCCAGCTCAATCACTCAACTGGCAGAACTTAACGTACAGCCATGCAGTTGGGAAGTTACGTTGGGAAGTTAGCCTCTCGTGCCTTTCCTAAAGTTACAGTAAGTGCTCTGCTTCTGGAGTTACTGGAAAAGAAAGGAAAAACTTCAGGAGGTTTATCAACACCTTAGTAAAAACCAAGGAACCTGCAAGGAAGGCTGGAGGCTCTTACTTAAGTTACTTTTTGATACTTTCCAAGATTTTTGAGTGGTATGTATTCTGTTGTAGTTTTAAATGTTACAAGTAACATTTCATGTTCATAGAGTGTAAAACTTTCAGTAGATTTTGTTATCTAGTGCGCCCAGTTTGTGAAGTAAAGGTGACCTTAAAGGTACTATGTTAAAACCTGGTGACTCTATTTGCTCCTGTTGCAGTTATTGCTTAGTAAAATGGAGAACTGTGGTACCTGCTGAGTGCTTAATGTAGGCAAAGGGTAGGGATAGACATGGTTTTGAGGTTTAAAACCATTTTTGTTCAAATTGTGAAAGTATGTGGAAAATTTCGTTCTGTTATGGCATGATCTGTACTTTTTCTGTCTACTAATTTTGAAGAAGTGCTGTAAAAATATGACTTTTCTAGTATCAATCATAATAATTTGTAAATAAGTCCATTTCTGAATTAAACCTATCTGTAGGAAATACAATTTTTGCTGCTACAAATGTTTAAACTTTTTGTCTACAAATGGAAATTTTGAAAATGGTAATTAAATTTGATCTTTCTTTTTTAAAGTACTGGTACCATTTTCTTCAAAACCTTTAGCCTTAAGAAATGCACCTTTGAACAAGACATCCAAAGAGATCTTTAAGTAGCATATGATTACTTCTGCTTGTTCAGTTTTTTGTTACATTGCTGGGGTGAAGTTGTTTTCAGAAATGCCAATTGTAATGTTGAATTTTGAGTTTGTTGAGAACTGGACTGAACCTGACAAATCAATTTGCAAAGGCCAGAGTTGTCAGATGGTAATAGTTTGTCTTCATTACTGATGAGTTTAGATTTGAACCAATGACCTAGAGGTGAAAAGCTCAGTATTGCATTACGAATCCTCTGATCTATGCATATGTTCTCTTGTTTAAAGTCCCTGTAGTCCTCTTAAACAGAACATACAGTAAATATTGAGCATTGTTTTTACTTGTAAATATTAGAACAGTGTCCATTCCAGTTGTCTGCTGTGCGTGCGAGGACACTGCAGTTAAATATAGCAACAATTTCTTACACTCTCTGGCTTTTCATGAGAAACCCTCATACAAATCCAACCATATGGCAAAACCCAGCATTATCATAAAACCATTAACAAAGAACCTTTTGCTACCATTAACAGGAAAATGAATGTACAGCTCCAAGTAGCATACTGGGATTTATTAATAACATCAGGCTGCTGCTAAGAAAATGAACTTAAATGAAATATCATTAGGAGCTGAGTCATCCCACCAGCACTTCTGCATGTTGTATCCAGGTTTGTATTTGTCTGTGAAAGCCTTTTCAGAATATATTATCATTATTACATGTCTACTTTGTTCTTCATTGAGTATCTTTTAATGCTGTAAAAAAGCATAATGGAAAATCATTTGTATGGATTTCATAAAATAGATTCAAAAAAATATTTGAAATGTGAATACAGGAGCTCATGATCTATTTTCCCATTCATTCTGAGGTAAGATGTTCCTAGGCAACCTACTGAACAGGATGAGGTCAACAAATGTAAATGGTTGGCGAAGTGATTCTCAGTTTGTAAGGCTATTAAAACAAGTTACTTTCTTTAAGTCATAATTCCTGTGAACTACAGAAATAACAAAATTAACATTTGTATGTATTTGGACTGTCTTTTTATCTCCTTATCTCTTCTCCTCCAATCCTTAATCTCATTCTACTCGGTAACAACAGACACTGCTATGTCTGTACTGATTGTTATGCTGCCAAATCAAATATAAAGGGGTGAATTTTCCTACTTTCCCCTCACTATAAGTTACGTCTTTTTCCTCTACCTGACTGTCAATTTTCATGTAGTTTATAGGAACATATTTATTTTTGAGATCTTTGTATTTTTATTTGAAAATGTTGTGAATTGGCTAACTGATTCTGAAGATGTTGGAAGGATACTCATTTTGGTCACTTGCTTCTGTAGGCAATAAAAATAATTTGCTGCCTCGTTACTAATGAAACAAGGCACATGATCATGCTGTCTGATGTATCCTTTATCCTATTTGTTTTGTCCCTCTTTTTCAGTTAAAGCATCTTTCTTGGAGCAGTATTTTCCCTTTTTGCATAGTATTTCTGGTATACAGAATGTGATCCATATCTGTTTTGTCATCCCTCACTCCTCTGTTGGCACTGCAGTCATCTTTCAGAGGCTCTGTCATTGAAAACAAAATGTCTGAATTCTTTTTAGGAATTGGAGAAATTAGGTTTTTAAACCTCGTAGGTAGAAATTGTGTTTCCTTCTTTTGAATATCTTTCCAAACCTGAAATTATGGCATTTTATCTTCTCTCTCTCTCTTTTTTTTTTCTTTTTCTTTTTTTCCATAGAGATAAAGACTTCAGTGAATTGTGGTTGTCTGTAAAAGTGTGACAGGATATGAACCCTGGTGATCCTTTTAATTATTCTGCAGTAGGCTCTGGCTTGTTACATTCTGCCATAATTTGTCTGATGTGCATTTGATCAGGGATGCAGCCCTTGAATTTGAAGGCTAGAAACCTGGCTTTTGGAATTACTTTCCTCTTTTGTCTTCTACAGCTTTGAAAATTCAGTTAAACCATAGCTGCTTTCCTATCCTGTTTAAATCAAAATGGTGAATGTGAGTTTATTGTAGATAACTATTTTTTAAATACAATCAAGCTTACTAAATGGTGTGAACACTGGAACAGGAGTGGGGGTTTATGATTATGCACACTGCAAATAATTGCTGGTTCAAAGGTAGAAGCAGGTAGGATGAACTGTAATAAGCAATGATCACATAGTGTCTTGACTAGGATGCTCTTTTCATGGTACAATTTATGCCAAAGTGCACACTGTATATTGTGAGTGTGTGGGGGGAGCAGCTTGCATATGAGAAGCCTGCAAGGAACTGAGGGGAAATGAGCTTTTTTTTTCTTATCTACATGAAACTTGTTTTGACTCTTAGAACATCTAGCTTGTTTATTTCTAATACTTGGTAAATTAAATCAGCATTTTTAGCAGATAATATTTGATGCATATAATTCTTATAGTTTCATTTAAAAAAATGATTTGTCATTTATTACATTTGCAATTTTGAAAATGATGACTGGACTAAAAATATATAAGAGTGATTCAGACATGGGAGACTGTTTGAAGCGGAGGAATTTTCTGTAAGTATTTCCACAAAACATGAAAATAAATGTATTCTGGGAAATAGTAAATCAGTAAAGTGTGTCACAAAGCAGAGGAGAGCAAAAGACTTTCTAATCCTCTAGTTTGTATTCCCAGTAGAATGAACTTATAAATGGATCAATAAACAACAGCTAATGCATCTCAGCACATTGGTAAATGAGCTGTTACTGTGGCATGGAAACAGGTTAATGTCCTCACTAGGTCTGCCTGTTGTTCAGAAAAATAGGTTACAGTGGGGAAAAGGGAGGGGGGGGAAAATGTGATGATTGTATACTCTGCCTCTTCCTTAAAACTTTTCCACTATACTGCATCTGAGGCATGCTAATAAATAGACAGCAAAACTTCATAAAGCTGTGGTAGTAAACTGCAGCACTCTCTCTGATGTCGATAATGGACGTAGTTTAGCACAACAATCTATGCAGTACTTGTAATAGATGATATCTGGGGAGTTTATGTAAATACTTTTGAACTGTGTTAAAAAAAGGCATTGCCAACAAAAACTTTAGGATCCTTTGATTATGGAGTCTTGATAGATTTTTAAATACAGATTTATTTATTTTTCTCAAAGCAAACGAAAAAAATGCTGCGCTGTGAGCTTGGCAGTGTTGCCGGATGAACAACAGTTTTCGTTGAAAGTGCTGTTTTACGGTGCTCCTAATTTGTTTAAATTCTCAAAGACAATTTCCACAAATTTTTCAGGGAAGCTTTTTAAAAACTTCATTTTTGCTGTTTCTCTCTAAAATGCATGGCTTCAGGAGAGGATGGAGAAGGAGAGGCTATGTCTTTCGTGTTAGCAAAAACTAGCTGTGTTTAAGACTGTAGTTTTGTTATGGAAATAGCCATCTTTTAAGAACAAAGTCCTCTTAAAGGACTCTTCCTTTTCGAGACAGATAGAAAGGTAGTTTACTTAGTGTAGTAATGTATTTCTTCAATCAGTCCACTTACTCTTGTTAGTAATTGTAGAAGTCGAATTTGGCTATAGAATTACCACATAAATTAAGCTACTTAGCACTTACCCATTGTGCTTTCCTCTGTTCACTTTTTGCATGTGATGGGTTCTCCTCTGCCTGTTTGTCTGATGCCACAGCTGAAGCCTGGAAGGGCACTTGGGCAATTTCACTGTATTTGATTCTTGCTCTGGTAGGAACCATCAGTATTCATAGGAAGAAGATGGTGGAGCCCTGTCAGCTAGAGACCTTCTCAGGCTCAGGGATAAAGAGGGACATTTTCAAATTGAAGTCGCTTTTTCTGACTGCATAGTTCCAGGAACATTTCTATACAAAAGCAGCAGTACTAGGAAGATCTTACTTTTTAGGATTATTCTGCAAAGGAATACTTGAGGGTTTGGTAGGTTTTGGGAGAGAAAACAGGTAAAATGTATGACTATTGCAGTGTCGTGCCCAACTGAATTGCTTAATCCTGCTCTGAAAGGAAGTACATCAAGTGTCAGTTACAAATTTGTTTTGCTCTTTCCCTTTGATAAAGTGTATGCACTGTTTGTACAGGAGTTAGGATTCATATGCCATTTGTCAATAAATTTTAACCTTTGAGATATTTTATCTCTTGTATGCACAATAAATAAAATTTACTTCAAGTGCTTTGAACAAGAATCCAAAGCCTAAAATAAGATTTCTAATTAATCATAAACTCTTTAGGAATCTTTGAATTTTTTTATTTTGGATTTTTACAACAGAAAACATTAAATACTAATTTGTTTTAATATTAGTTTACTTCAGATTTGGCTGTCTCTGGTAGGTCTGAAAATGGTTAGCTGTAGTGCTTTCTTCATGTCTCTAAAGTACCACTTTATGTTGATGCTATCAGTAAAAAAAGTGCAACAATATTCCAGGTTGTTCCTTGGTTTCCCTTTTCTTATCCCAGCTTGTCAGGAAGTAATTTCAGTAATGACATATATGCTAAATGCCACGGCCCATACTCTTATCCAAAGATATGAATAAATTATGATATTCATTTTGGCTGTAATTGTGAATGGCCTTGAGTATTAAGAGCACTCAAATTTTGATAATTCAATAGAATGAATGGAAATGCTGTTCTTGAGGTAAACTCTGAGGATTTTCCATGGCAATTCCTTGTTTTCTACATACTAAATGTTCACTCCTTCTGTGTGATATCAGCTTGTTGAGCTGATACGGGAGTGCCAGTATGTCTCTGCTTTATATAGAACATAAAAATGTCTTCACTTGTTCGGTCAAACTATTGTTCTCATTTAGATTGTGAAAATAACTCATAAATATGGAGTGGGAACTCCTCGGGAAGCATGTGAACTATGTTATAAATTTATGGACAAATATTAAAACAAGAAAGGTTCCAACTGGTTGTAAAAAAGATTCCCCCCCTCCCCATTAGAACAGTCATGCATTTGAATGAGAGGGTATATAGTCTCCATCCTTAGAGGATTTTAAGTCGCAACTGGATAAAGCCCAGAGCAACCTGGTCTGACCTCTTAGTCATACTTTCAGTGTGAGGCTAGACTAGAGACCTCTGGGATCCTTTCTAGCCTCAGTTATTCTGTGGTTCTGATTTACTTGTCAGTCACAGTCATTTTCAGCATTCTTTCTTCTTAATTGCATGAGCTGTTCATTTGGAGTGCTCAGTAAATTCCTTCAGTAAGAATGAACATGAGACTGGAGAATTGGGGGCACCAGCTCAGGAAGAGGAGTGCAGACAAATTGCTCTCCAACGGTCTTGATAAGCAGCTGAGGCTGTGGACAGATTAACTCCTGCTTTGAAGAATATTTCTGTGAATGTTTAGTATAGATTAAACCATTTTGCTAAGAGGACTTAACCAAACTATGAAATTCTGTGTTCTAAATTTTAGTAAATTACAGAGGAACTTGACTAAGCAAACATTAATTTCTGGACAAGAAATAAGAGGATTCTGATGCGTATTACATAATTTGCAAAACAAATTCTAGCTGTTGGTAGGATATAGCACAACTTAGATATAATGCAGGCATGAAGATGTAGAGCAAGGGAGCCAGCACGTTCTTTGTCCTAATAAAACCGAGACAAAATTTCAGACTCAACAGAAGAGTTTAGCAGGGCTTTTAAGCAGGAAATCACCAAGGCATTGTATAGTGTGCCTGTTGCTGACATAGTTGCTTCAACTGAACTTGTTTGGTTTTACTTTTCTTCCCTTTTTTTTTTGTTGTTACTGATACAAACAAAGGAGGCCAAAAATATTTTTTGTTAAATTGCAATCAGCTGTTAAGCAGACTGAACTGCATAAATGTTTTTCAAGAATAACATTGTTGGTTACTTTTGCTTCTTTGATAGGAAAGAAAAAATGCATTTGGATTTTAAAAAGACTCTCTGGGATTTTTTTTCAGACTAAAAATAATTTTGTCTTCAGAGTCAGAATTATGTCATGACGAAAAAATTATAGAAACGATTTATGTCTATATTGTAATTAATGTATTTTTATGAAGAGGTTAATGCCTGCTTGGAGTTACAGTGGGGAGGAAAAAGTCCTTCATTTCCATATCTATTAGTAATATTTTCTTGCTAAAACTGGTCCTAGACTTAACAGAGGTCAGTTCTGTTTTAAATACCCACTTTAGATTTCAGCGATATCCTTTGATGTGGGAGGAAGATCAAATAGTTGGTTTTCATGTATGTATTTTTAAGAGAGCCCCAGGTTCAGGGCCTGTCAGGCACAGCAGAGTTGCTGGTGCTGTGCAGCCATGTCCTGCATTGCCCCTCCAGTTTGCCAAATTACTTCGATATGAGGTAGGTGATGGCAATTCTTTTCAGTGTGAATGCCAAAGTGGGATCCAGCTGCTTGTTTTGGACTACACACAGGTGGTAAAAACTGCAAAACAGTTCAAAAAACATCCTGCCCCTCACTTTCCCCAACAGTGATCTGATACCTGTACTCCTACACGATGACTGTAGGCAATAAATAGAATTTCAGCACACAAGTTAATGTTTGAATTTTCCTTCCTCTGCCCGTTCTCATTATTAGGTCTGTAGTCATGCAGTTTTAATTCTGCCAACAGTCTTTCTTCCTAAAAAAACCCAAAAACCCAAATAGCTACTGAATACAGAGGAAAATGGTGTCAAATGTAACAAAGGGTCTTCCTTTCTTGTCCTTTTTAATGAATATCAACCTGTTTGGTTTGTGTGGGGTTTAAAATATGTTTAGTTTTTCTTTGTCAGGGTGGGGAGCAGTTGCCTTGGCTGCTTACCAAAGGAATTGTCCATTGACTAATAATATGACCACATTAAGAAGCAGTGATGGTGATTTTGAATCTGCTAAGGATTGGTGTAGGCCAACTCTGGGCTGCTCTAAAGAGGTTGTGGAAAAATTCTTTATTGAAGAGTTTGATAAACCCTCAGTCCTCTTTAATGAAAGCCAGTATTTTTACCTTATGCATAGGTGCCCTAGCTCAGGACAGCATGAAGGCTCATGGTTACTGGTTGTGTTGTTAATATTGCTGTCATTAATGCTTCCTCTCAAAAGGAGTTTACCTCCTCAGAAAAAACAGAAGTAGTAGCACATACAAAAAGTATGTTTGCTGATATGTAGTATAGTAACTGATATGTAGGTATTTCTATTGCTCTAGGGGGGATTTATCCATTTATGTCCATGCACTTCTGGAAAACCATTCTTTGTTGTTTTCCAGTCAGCTTTTGCAAAGGATTTTATTATTGATCTTGTAAAAAAGTAATACTACTAATGGAGCACGACACAGATCAATCTAGACAAAGCTAATCACTTGACTTCTGGCTTTTGAAACACAGATGCTTGTAACTTTTTGTATTAGTAGGAACTTCGTATAAAAGCTAATGGTCAAATAGGTGTACATGTCAATTTTTTTCTCCTGGTTGGGCTTTACAAAATATGTGACACACCTGAAAAGTCTAATTACTTAATAGTTCCTTCAAGTGTTCAGCACTATTTGAGACTATAATTATCCAGTTGACTTTAGTGAGGAAAAATTATGTTCTTCTGCCTCAAAGGCATTCACTTAAATGTCTCGGTTTCTGAATGTGGGGGCAGAGAGTGAAGCATGTTTATGTGTTTGCCTGTCTTCTGCATGTTCCTTGGGAAATGCAATGCTAAACACAGTACCTTCCTCTAAGCTTACTTGGACTTAATGTCACAACTGGCTTCTCCTCTTGCCCTGTTGGCAGATTGAGATCTTTGAAATCACGGTTTTGAAAATTGGAAATTGGACTAAGAAAACTATATCACTGCCAAAAATCTATTTGACATTTTTATAAAGAAACCTATGCTGGAGGAAATACTGGCATCTTTGTGTACTTTCAGGGCAAATTTGCTTTGGAGATTCTTTAAAAGAGTCATTAGGAAAATCTTTCCTTTGTTTCATTAGGATTTTTTACATGTGTACTGGTGCTGCCAAAATTATTTGGAATTTAGACTATGGTAATGTAGAGTAAGATTTATCTCCTTTTTGATTATGTCTATTGTGCTTCTACTACTTTTGTAGACAGAAGTTTCTCCAAGGAGAAAATTTCTGTGACTTTGGTGGCTGTTGCTGCCCTAGGCAGCAACTCAAGACTGGAATTACAGACATTTTTACAGCTGGAATCAGTCCTGTTTTCATAGGCTGTTTGAATTTCAACCTTGTGAGCCTTTTATTCCCATTGAATGGCATAACAGGAAAATATGTTTCCTGGTACCTTCAGATTTCTGGATGCAGGCAGAATGCCAGCATTGAAAGCTTTGTGTTATGAATGACATAGGTTGTATATGTCACTTGATTGCAAATTTACTTATGTATTAATCAGAAATATAACACCACCTAGTAGAAAAGATAATCAGGTAGAATTGCTAGGCATAGTATTAGAATGCATGTTCAAACCGGTGTCAATTAGCAAGATGTACTAATAAAAAGCAACAATATCTCTTATGTAAGTAATTGGGAAATAAATTTATTTGCATTGCATATTTACACTTTATACAATTTCTGCCTCTTTTATAAGGTCCAATGACATCACTTACTCAGCTCTCTCAGATCCTTTGTAGTAAGGGGAAGAAAAATAGAGAGGGAAATTCAGAAGAAGTTGAATCTGGTGTTTTGGTTTCAGACATTTTTGAGCTTTAATACTGAGTTTGCTCGTTAAATTTTTTGCAAGCAATTTTTCAGTGCCAAGCTGTTGGTCTAGTTCTAGGGGGAAGTAAATATAAAGGGGAACAGACTGGCGGGCTCAGTTTGTTGGTAGATACTTAAGAAAGGAATATGTACAATTTATTTTGCTTGAATAATGTCTTTGTGTTTAGCTTATCCATTCAAATGCCAACTGTGAGGGGGTTGATACTATGGAAAAGATGACAGCACTTAAAATTTTAGAGAACTGGGCCGTTACAGCATTACTTTCTACCGGGTATTTATTACATCAGTGTCCAGTCCAGCCTTTCCTGTCAAATTGTATGGAGCTGTTACCCAGACTTCCATGTGTTGTAATCAGGGTCAGCTGCTTTATATGGCACCCCTCCTGTGCTGCTTGTGATGGATGTCCAGAAACAAGGCCTCCTGACAAGCGAGAAGCTGAGGATTTATTTCTTGTCTTTGCCACATAAACAGGCAGAATTCTTTTTGCTGTTTGCAATTTCAAATTAATCTCGGTGAACTCAGTTCTGAGCATGTTTTTCACCTTTTTTACCAGAATTCTGTTTCGAGTCTTTCAGGCCAGGGATTTCAACAAAATTAACTGTGGCATGGTATCCTAAGTAGCCAGAATGGATGGGCACAGAGGCTTGGCTTGTCAAAAGACATTAGTGTAGAACTGGGAATAAAATTTGGCTGTTCTGGCTGTTCCAGTGCTGTCACATCCGCAGTTCAGTGAGAAGAAGAATCAGATCTTGAACTGTCTGTCTTCTTACAGAAATAGTTCTAAAATCTGTTAAGTTCTACTTGGGGGGAAGTTCTTGGAGGATGCACAAAGTAGCATAATGAAACATTACAATGAATTCTTATGAGTTAGCAGATGATTTTGCTAATGTAACTTACATGTGTATCTATACACAAGAGACAGAAATTAGACTTAATTCAGAAGACCACCTTCATAGAACAATCTTTCTCTGGACACAGATTAATCAACAGTAATTATTTCTTATTATGGATCCTGACCATATAGACAGGATGCAATTGAGCTTGCAGCTAAAACTAAGCGTAAACTAGCATTGTGAATATAGACTGTACTAACTGTTCAAATTCTGTTAGAGAAAAATTAAACTAAATATGTGCTTGGATTGGGTTCCAGGTGGTTGTAAATAGAGCAGACATGCTCTATTCACATGCTATCATGTAACAGTCAGTGAACTAGGTAGGAGAGAGCCTACTTCTTTCCAAGTTTAAAGGTAATATTAGGAGCCTTCATGAATGTGGTTTTTTTTCTATTGATAGCTATGACATATATGAAGCACCAGTACAAGTCTGGAAGCTGATGTGCCTCTTATTGTGCTAATTTTCCTAAACACACTAAGTTTTTGAGCTTCGAGTTGAAATGATTATGTTATAGGAGCTGTAGTAATTAATCTGCTTCATGTAAAAGAAAATCAAACACAATTGTTATTTAATGTCTGTTCCAAAATATTCTGAATGCCAGCCCACTTCAAATGGGCAGTAAACGCTATATGATTAGTGATTAGTTGTGATTAGTATTAATGTTCAATATTGTTAAGAGGAGCAAGAAAAAGAACAGTAACATTTGAAACATTTTTTACTAGTTTCTAAAACATTAATCTTTTAGTGTGCCTATAGCAAAAAACAAACAAGCCCTCCTCCCTCCCCAGATCCCACCAGTTGAAGCCTGAATGTTTGTCCCTATAAATTACTTTGTCTTATCAGGAAAAAGGTGGTAAGGTGTAAATTAGTGACTGAGCAGTTGCAATATAAGTTTTCTTTTGGTGGTATGTTGCCTGAGATTTCTCTGAGTATATATTGTTAATTCACTGGTGGTTTATACTAACCTGTTTTGCCTCTCAGGGTAATTGGACTAGAAATGCATTAGTCAGTAAATGCAGTTCAACTGATAGTCAGTATCTCATTAAGTTGTGATAAATCAGTGTTTTAGCCCCTTTCTTCTGTGGTGGACAAGGCAAGGTATGTCTGGAATGGTACCCTTTTTTTTCTTTTAGTTCAAAGGCAAAAGTATTTGTACTTCTATCTAAATAAAGTCAGATACTCCACAAAAGCTACGTATTCATTTACTCTGTTAAACTACACAGATAGTGTTTTTATTCTTTTTCATCTAATGTTAAATGGGGTAGATTTTGTTTACTATTTTATAAAGTATTAAAATTATACAAATTAAAGTAATAACATTATACAATGTGTCAAATGAATTTTGGATAATCTTAGCAGAACGAATTAATTTTAAATATACTTTTGCATCGTAACTATTAATTTTTATTAATTTACAGTTTTATTACATATCCTACTTTTGGTCTCTGATACTTATGGGAAGATTAAACTTTTCAATAAAGGGAAGTGCTAGAAGGCTATGAGTATTCTTATTGTACACCAAAGATAATGAACAGCTTTGAGTTTGATGTAATCATTGTATAATTCCTGTGAAAGGGAAATAAACAATTTGGGTGCATGGTGAATAACCTACAATACACTTAAGAAAATTTAGGTATTAGTTATCTGTGAACTTATGTCTTTAAACTCTTTTTTCTTCCTGTTCTTTTTTACTATTTTAAAATAATGAAATCACGCATTTACATCTTAAGCTGCCACATACACATGTACTACAATAAGAATATTATTGTGTACTTTAATTTTGGGCAATGACAGCACGTTACTAACGTTTCTAACTGTAATGGTGCAACCATGCAGGAACGTACAGGATTGCTGGTTTTGTGCGCTGGGCTATCAAAGCAAATACACTGGGAGAGCCAGAGTATCTGCAGGATCATCTCTGTCAGGCTTAATCCTGTTTTTTATCTGCAATCCCTCTTTCGGAATATGTGCATGAATATTGGGAACAAAGTACTCGTGTGTGTGTCCCATCCAGCCCAGCTCCATAGTTAGCTGGGTGCACAGAGACAGATTTCGTAATTGACGCAGAAACGACGCTAATGTGCTGCAAACGATCTGGTAATTGGTCTCCTCTTGCTGGTGTAATTCGAAATCTGGATTGCAGAGCTCCGGTTCTGTCCCCGTTCCTGTCTTACTGCAGATCTCCTCTGCGTTGACATTGCACTAGAAGCGGCCATCCCCGTGAGAAGTACCCTTTTCCTTGCGATAGGAATGCCCTAGCCTTCCCATCGGGCTGCACAGCTGAGCTGCTCTCACCGCAGTTGTGCTTCTAGCAGCCATATATCCACGGCTCTGTATGTGGGGGCTTTGATTGGCAGCGCAGTTTTCCAAGAGGGACTTAAAGTAAGCACTATGAAAATATCCTCAAAGCATGAGCAGAAGAGGAGTATGAATTAGCAGCAGTTAGCATAGGGAGGAAATAAAAAGCACAGAGGACATGCAAGATAGATGGCAAATCAGAAGCAATCCTTTTCCATACTTGTGTAGGTTATTTATCAGGCTGGACCTGATGACATTCATCCTTTGATTGGTTAAAGAAAAGAAAGTAATGGACGCTCTCTCAGTACAACTGGCTGCTCTTTGAGATACCCGACGACTTGAAAATAAAAAGAGGGTGGGGCCAAAGGAGACAGGAAATTATAGACCATTCCTCTCATCTTCCACATTTTGAATAAATTCTTGCAGAAAGTATAGTATAAGCCTCAGAGAGACAACAAAAATATGAGGCACAACCACCATGAATTTAGGAAGAGTAAGTAGTCATGCCAGTTTAGTTTTTTTCTGTAACATGACAATAAGGCAACATAACAAGACAAGACAATAACATGACAAGAAAAGCGTGACTGTTAGTATTTTTCATGTTAGTGAGTTCTTCAGCACTGTTTCATGCTATAATATTCATGCTATAATAAGACAAGTGAAGAAATGTGACCTGAAAGAAACTCTTGTAGAGTAGGAGCAAGATGTGTTGGATGACTGTGCCTAGTAGGTGGTTATTAATGATTGCCTGTCAAAATGAAATGGTTGTATTGAATGTGGATCTGCCACGGTCTGTTGGGTCTGTACTCATTCTGCTTCACTTCAATCTTTTTGTTAATGACCTTGATGATAGAAAAGAGAGTGTGCTTACAAAATTGATTCACTAAAAATGCCCCCAGAACTTGGAGGGAATATATATACATAGGACAGAAGTTTATGGTGACAAAATTATTTTGAGAAAAGTAAGAAAGTCTTAGGAGGTAAATAGGGACAGATTGAAATTCTGCGCTTAATAGAAATAGTGAAATACACAAATACAATGTAGGGAACAAGTAATTAGGTGATAATTCTCCAGAATTCCTGACATTGTAAAAGAGCAAATGTTATATCAAGAGGGATAAAAATATAAGTGGTAAAGGACATAGAACAATCTATTTTGTTTCATCTACAGTTAAGTCATCTGTTGAAGCGTTACATCTCACTAGGGCAAATGCCCTAAGAAAATACAGCTCAACTGAACAGAGACTGGGAGAAGAGTAATCAAATAATTAGAGGTCTAGAAAATGGGACCTAATTGGAAAGACTGAAATAATTAGAACCAGGGAGAGGAGTGTGCAAGCCCCAAAAAGGGTATGAGAAGGCATAACTTTATATGTATGTAGTAGGCTATTTCAGGAAGCTAGGAAGTTTTCAGGTGTAAGGCCCATCCATGAGAGAAAGAGCAAGATGAGTGATCTTAAATTGTTGTAAAAAATGCAGATTAGGTTTCAGACCAGGAACAAAGGAGCCATTTCTGCAATAGCTGACTGTTCTTTCTCATAAAGAATTTTATTTATTTAGCTGTATTTTGAATAACAATGGTAGTTTAAGACTGGTGAATTTTTGGAATGTTACTGATTAAAAATTGAACACTTTGTACATGTAGACAGTTTACCCTGAGACAGTATTTGCTAGACCGTGGTGATGCAGACAGTCTTCATATTGCCAGTCCTTCAAGTTCTAACATCCTCTAACTCAGTAGTCTTCATCTTGCTTTTGTTACCTCACTAAACAAGTAATAGATGCACCACACAAGATTTTCAGCTCACTTTTCCTATTCACAGGCTCTTGACAAACTTGTCAGTAGTCAACTTTTATTTCTTTTTCATTTTCATAATTACTTGTTGTCAGTCCAGCACTTTAGGGACTCAACATATTATTAACATAAGAAAACAAGGAGTGTACTGTTGGTAATTGTTTTGTTTATGAAATCTTTCCCAATTTCCATTGTGTATTTCTCTGCTGAGAAATGAGTGCAAGCCTCAGTTACCTGAGGCTGTAACATATGTTGTTAGCATACTTTGAGTCTTTATTTGCATTGTTATACCCTAGAATACGTCTTTAATCATTGCAGTTGGAAATTAGCTTACATAGCAATTTTAGTTTCTGTTTTCTCAAAGAGATTTTCTGAGTCAAAGCCAACAGCCTCTGTACAGTATAGCCAGCCAAACCTGAATTTTGCGCTTGAGAATGGAATTTGTCACAGCTCCAAGCACTTTTAATAGGGCTTTTTGTTTAAGTGAATGTGAAGGAAATTCCATCGTTCCAGTATTTCTTTTTTCTAATAAATTATTAGGAACTACTTTCAATTTACATTTTTGCCTAATATTTCCCTTTGTCCTGTGAGCAGCCTTTAAGCACAGGACAGATGCTTCATGTGGAAGCATTAGGGATCTAGCATCTTGAAGGGAAGGACTCTGGAGCTTTTAAGAGGTGGAGGTTTTTGCATATTACAGAAGGGATCGGGGTGACTTGGAAAGCTATATTTGTCACTGTTTTGGTTATGAGGGCATGATTTGAGCTCTTTTCTCCTCTGCTACTGTTATTTTGCTCCTCCATCACACAGTGATTTTGGGCTACATGCTGTAAATTCTAATGTTTTTACTTCATCACATACCTTGCTTTGCTAGTTGGATAGTCATGTTCATGTTATCTGCAAGGAAAGTTGTTGCTGACACTGATTATTTAAATGTTGATTGTTAGCTTTCAAATTTCCAGACAAATCCATGTGGAAAATTCACAGCTTTGTGCTGGTTCAGGTTCTGGTCATATTTAAATGGTATTATTTTTAACCATTAGAGACAGAAATTCTTGCTTTTAAGTAGAAAATTTAGACCTAGCTGTATTAGACTAGCAGGGAGTACAAGTATTAAAAATAAATAGGACGACCTTTACTGTAGTGGAATACAAAGTAATGCAGTTATTTCCCATGAATACTGGTGATAAAATAATCTTTGAAAAATAGGCCCAAAATGCTAAGTCTCAGAGAGAATGCCAATAGCATGTGCCACTGGAAATGGAGGGATGAGACTGCAGTGTAGGAGGAATGTATAATAAAGACGTGCCATAGTACAGAAGTTGCAAGATGGTGCAGCCTCATCAACCAGCTATTGATGCTTCTGGGTATAGAAGGCCAAACCAGCCTTTGGTGTGATTCAAATGATGTAGCTGAGAACGCCTGGGGTTTGGGAGTGCGTAGATGCTGCCGAGCTGAGTGCTGAGCTCCTGCCATCCCTCCAGGCTAGGACACTAGAGCTGCTTTTCCCCTGCCTGGCTGGGTAGCAATGAAATCTACACCAGCACAGGGCTGTTGGTCAATGGGTTATTTCATGTTGTATCTTACTTGTTGTTTCTGAAAGCCGTAGGTAGATCAGAAAACTCATGGCTTTATTTTTTCTTAAGAGCTGGAATGTAGATGCCTGAAATAATTTAGGTTCTCATGGACTTAATTTCTTAGCTGCACTTGCAAATCTACTGAGGAAGCATAGGCCTGTCTTAACTGTTTATGGTGTATCATGTTGTACTTTCTGTGCTTGACTTCATGAAGATAATTAACTTAATCAACGGGAATTACTTTTGCTTTGCTTTATTTGGTAAAGGAAGGATGCTGTTCACTGTGAAATTCTGGATTAGGCTGTGGGGTATCCCTTTATACTACCTAGTCTTTGTCTGTCCCTGTAGAATTACAACATTGAGAAGCATAATAGAAGCTTTATTTGTAAGCATAAAGTGTAGTGTTATGAAGACTCTGTTATCAGAATTACAATTGAAAGTTGAAATTTTGGAGAGACAGATGGACCTACTTTCACTGTAGAGTGGAGTTTGAACCATCTTCTTGCAGTAGAAGGAAATGAAGTTAATCTTATTGAAGTTAATGTTAGAAACCTAGTAACTAAGTGCTCTTACATGACACTAAATTTAGTTAGAGGACTAAAAGGGCATTGAATTTATTTAGGCTACTTAAATGTGGGGAAAAAACCCCAGTGGTCTTGACATAAAATAAAAGTTTAGAAGTGATTTTGTTGTGACTTTGCTGTGCAAAACAGAATTGAGCTGTATTTTAATTATTAGGTCTTGCATATTTAACATTGTTAGTGGGATAACTGTGTTGGATGGTAATGTGTAAATATGTTGGTTTAATTTAATAGTTCTAGGGGAAGGAAACAGGAAGGCAACACAATAGTCTGGATAAGCAATAGCACTGCAAACATGTTACAGACAATAGTTGATCTGTCAGCTGTGAAGAGCTGGCTTCCAGGCTCCAGCTGAAGTCTCCCTAAGGGTGGGAGCTTAGTGATCAAAAGGGCACCAAGCAGGATGGATAACAATCAAATGAGGGATTTTTTTTTTAAATATGACAGCTTAAAGTGATTAAAATTATTTTTATTGGGGGAAAGTGTATTTGAGTGTATTTAAATTCCATGCTTATTATTATCAATAATTAAGATAATCTATTCTAAATATACTTCAAAATAAAATCCCACTACTTGTTTGCCACTAAAATTTTAGCAAATGAGATGCTGAATTGAAAGTAGCACTAATAAACTGGCAACCTAACTTTTAACAGTAAGAGTTCTTTTAATTATAGTGTAGATATAACTGTTTTGATTGTTCCACAAACTTCCTTAGCTTAGAATAAAAGATAAAAAACCAAAAAAATTTTGTTTAGTAATAACCAAGAGAGCCGAGAGGATGAGGTCTCCTAGTTCCATAAGTGTTCAGCATTGGTGCTTAATTTCAATATCAATTCAGATTACTCTAAAATCTTTTTTTAAAGTAGTTAAATAAAGTAGGGTCACATAACTTCTGCTCACATGCAGTTTGAAATACATATGAAAGTGAAATTCTATTTTAGAATACATGCTGTATCGCATTCAGCATTTTCTGAAAAACAGTCCTGATTATTTATTATAGTAATCATAGGTAACTAAACTCAGTAAAGCAGAAACACAGATGTTATAAATACTCAGAAAGTGAGGGAGGGAAAGGGGTCTAACTATAAAGAAAAAGCTTTTAGACATGGATGCCTACAAATGTTGCAGAGGGGAAGTAATAATCTCTCTAAGGGAAGAGGGGAGTTGAATGTAATTGAGGTATTTGATTAAATGTATCTTTATGGTATCTCCCTTATTATCAAAGCAAGAAGCAAGAGTTGGTGTATGAGACGATAATATACTGTGTTAAAGGAACACCTCAGCCTGTTCCTATATGAACACCAGAATGCTGCCTCTCCTCTGCTCTGAATGCCACACTTCCAAATGCTAACAACTGTTTTTGAGGTGTTGGTGTAACTGGTGGTGGAACCAATGCATAGAAACAAAACCAGGAACTCTTGCAGAATTAAATAATTGTTTGGAAATACTTGTAGAAGGTTAAGTAAAATCTTTATGATATTAGTCGGACAATGAGTGACACTTTATTACTATTTCATCTTTGAGATCTCGAAGTAAGAACTATCACTGAAAGCATGCATGAGAATTAGGAAAATAAGTACCATTTGTTGGTTTTACAGATGAAGAGTTGGAGCAGATGAATTTATTTGCATGAAGTTGCCCTGAAAGTTGGAGGATGTTATGATTAATCCTGTTAAGTTGGTCTAGACTCGTGGTTTTATGCTAATGGTAGTGAAAGAAATAAAAAAGTGCTTGCACCTTGAGGTTTAGGTGAGGGTGATGTGGTTCCATGTCTGGATATGTAAGAATAAAATTTTTCTGTATGGATTAAATATAAGTAGATATAGACAGGATGACAGTATAGAAACTGCCATGTTTCTGTTCAAATGTACTTCCTGAATAGGAATTTTTAGTGTTTGCATCTTCCATCTCATTCTTCTCTCTTGCACATTTCATGTTATTTGCCTGTCTGAGTGGAAGTGATGCAGATACTAATTTAAAGGTCTCTTGTCCTCCAGCACATTTCCTTAGTAGAGAGGATCACTGAGCCGGGTAAGAGGACAATTGATTTTGATTAGGGAAGAGGATAGTGATAACAGTTTGATTTTTCCCAGTTATATTTTGAGTGTGTCTCATTTGCCAGGCGCTGATGGTACAAAGTAAATGGTTGTCAGTTTGGTGCCACGGTGAGTTGGTTTGTTCCCTCTGGCATGTTCTGAATGTGGCGCCCTTTATTGATGGGCAAACTGGAGCTGCGTTTTTCGGGTGAAGGAGGACAGCTGTGGCCTTCAGGAGCTTGAAACCTGCAGCTGTTCGGATTCGTGGATGGCAGGTGTGTCAGAGCCAGGGCCTCTTAAAGAGAGCTGTGGAAAGTAAGGGGAAAGGATTTGAAGTGTGCTGCTGAAATCCATGAGGAGAGCGGTTTGCTGACCCCAATTATTGACGTACTCATCACCCCGGGACAGCAGCTCCTTGCGGGGAGGAGCATCCGAGGGCAGTGCCTCTGGTGCCCCGAGGCGCCGTGGGGGCGGTGTGCGGGTGTTACCTGAGCGCGGCCCCTTTAAGGCGCGACCTGCCGCCCGTCAGGTGCGCGGCCGGAGCGGTGACGTCACGGGGCGGGGCCGCGGCTCGCGCTCCCGCTGCCCGCGCCGCGGGACGGGGCGGCGGCTG
>VWZF01005794.1:0-12500 GCA_013396755.1 Sclerurus mexicanus
GAGTTGCAGTTGACACAGTCTGTATTACTGGTAGAGTAGGATGAATCTCTGGTAACATANCTGGTAGAGTAGGATGAATCTCTGGTAACATAGCTTGAATTGCTGATAATATGGTCTGAACCACTGGTAGAGTAGATTGAATCTCTGGTGGTGTAGTTTGGGTTGCAGTTGACACAGTTTGAACCACTGGTGGTGTAGTTTGGGTTGCAATTTCTATAGAACTCGTAGTTTTGGTCTGGGTACCTGATTCAACTAGAATGTTTTCCATTTCAGTTTGGGTTCCTGCCTCAACCATAACCTTTCGGAAATGGTCAATTACAGCTCTTATAGGCACTAGCTAGACCCCAGTACAAAGCAAAGAATCACATATTTGGATCCTCCTCTAGAAAACACCCTTCTAGCAGATAATGAGCCATCTTATCAGGATCAAGCACCTGTTCTGGTGTGAAATCCCAATAAATGGGAAGTGCTACATACCCTACTAACTTGCCAAATTGTTCCCATATTCTTTGCCACCCAGAGACTGGCTTTTTCAAAGTCTTTTCCAAAGCTCCAAAGAATCATTTTGATGTTCAAACTTTCCTAGAATAAGGAAAGTAGTACAACACCACCGTCCCAAAGTTAATCACACATAAGAGTATTACCAAATAATCTGAAAAAGAATTGATACCAAGTTGATGCCAATTGATGCCAAGTTTAACCTCAGGAATTTGCATTACCAGATCAGTGATGCTAACATTAAATGGAGGAAGATATTTGCCCCAAGTGAAATGCTTGTCCACGCTCTGTTCTTGCTCCTGGTCTATATCATCAGGAATTGAAGAATGTCCCACTTCTTGCACAAAAAAGGCTTGAATTAAGAATAAAATTAGTAAAATGGACATTGTTTATATCTTCTTCTCATTGTTCCTAAACAAAACAGGTGTTTATATAAACCAACTTGGTTTTGGCAGTTATCCCCGTAGTGTTCTTAAACAATGATCGATATTTACCAAACAAACTACTTCTGACCAAAACAATAGGTTATGTTTATATGAACCTGGCTGTCTTCCCAGAAAGTGTTCCAAAATATACCAGGTTAACCAAAACACCTTGCCTGCATTCTCCACCAAAAGTGTGTGTAGGTTTGGGTTGGCTCTCTGCCAAACCCAGCTGCCTGCCACACAGATTCCCCCCCTCTTGAGAGAAAAGGAAAAAAACCAAAAGAGAATTGTAGTAAAGATATATATGTATTCACATATATTGCAATTATATACAATCAAACACTATGAATCTACAGAATAAGAACTCCAAACAACTCCAAAAGGGAAAAGGGGGAATGGGAAATGGGACAAAAATGGGTAAAACCAGCAACAGATACACACCTACTCGTAAACTCAGGGAAAAGCTCAATAAGTAACTAATACAATAAATTCTCACTGAAAGTCTTCTTAAGAGAAGCAGGTCTTTCCCCTCTATGCAGCTGGGACAACAGTTTCTCAGATAGGCCTCAGCTCATATAGATAAGAGCTAAGCTGACATAGAGACCTGATGTCCTCCAAGCACATGAAAGGAAGAGAGAGAGAGAGAGAGAGAGAGAGGAAACCTTCCTCCCTATCTTATATACCCCCGATTATGTGAAGGAATGGTGTGGAATACTTCCTTAGTTATGACCCTGTTACCAAGGAAGGCCCAGACCAAAACCAAGAAAACTAAACCACCACAGGTGAAGTGGCTACATCAGTGGACAAAGGAAGGGGTCATTTATCTGCACTTCTGTACGGTCTTTGACACAGTCCCCCACAAATTGGACAGAGATGGATTTGATGAGTTGACTGTTGGGTGGATAAGAAATTGGTTGGAGAGTTTCATCGAGAGGGCAGTGATCAATGGCTCAGAGTCCTGATGGACATGCGGTGTCCCTCTGGGGTCTGTACTGGGACCATTAATGTTTNTGTCCCTCTGGGGTCTGTACTGGGACCATTAATGTTTCATTAATGACATGGACAAAGGAATCAAGTGCACCCTCAGCAAGTTTGCAGATGACACTAATCTGAGTGCTGCAGTTTTCACACCTGAAGGACAGGCTACCATCCAGAGGGAGCTGGACAAGCTTGAGGAGAGGACTCATGAGGTCCAATTAAGCCAAGTGCAAGGTGCTGCAACCTGAGTTGGGGCAACCCTCAGTATCAATACAGGCTGGGGAACAGCAAAGGAGAGGTTGGACATGAGCAGGCAATGTGCACTTGTAGCCCAGAAAGCAAAGCGTATCCTGGGCTGCATCACAAGCAGCATGGCCAGCAGGTCGAAAGAGGGGATTCTGACCCTCTACTTAGCTCCGATCTGGCATACTGCATCCAGCTCTGGGGTGATCAGCACAAGGATATAGACATGTTTGAGGAAGTCCAGAGGATGGCCACCAAGTTGATCAGAGGGATGGACCGCCAGTCCTATGAGAAGAGACTAAGAGAATTGGGATTGTTCAATCTGGAGAAAAGAAGACTTCAGGGTGATCTAATTGCAGCCTTCAAGTACCTAAAGGGAGCCTCTAAGAAAGATGGAGACTACCCAGAAATTCTCTGACTGCAAATCTCAAGATGTATGCCTTTCTCCAGTTTAAATCTCCAGCCCTCTTTAAGTAAAAGGGAGAGATTGGAGAACTGTTGGTCACAGTAACTGAATTGGAAAGACAGGATAGTCCTACAGGGGCTTTCCAACAACAGGTCACTATTCCTGTTTTACTAAGGTCTGAGAAGGCTCAAAGAATTAGCAAAGATAATCTAACTGTAACCTTGGCAATGCCAAGAGTAACATTCCCATGCCCAAAATGGACAGACGTGTCAGTCACTGGCCGCATCACTTCTTTTTCATGGCAAAAAGTAGCTTAACTACCAAGTTATAGTTCTGTTCTTACTGTGTCCTAGCTTTTAGCTGCCCTTGTAATTTGTGCTGTCTCTTTTCATGGGGAAATATTTAAACTGAGTAATACACAGAAAGAGGGAATAAGGAGAAAGGTCTTTAAAAAGTACATGCTATCTATTGCTTTATTCCAAAACCAAGATATTTGCTTTTTAGAAACATCATTATAAAATACTGATGAGGGAAGGAGCTCCCTGATGGTGACAGGAAAAAAAAAGGGGGGGGGTGGGGAGGTGGGCTGTACTACACCAGAGGTGTCAATTTCTTTTTTATTCATGGTTAATAAAGATTATGCACTTGAAATTTGTTTGAATTAGAACAGTCCTAGAATTAGTAAATGGAGTGATACTTTCTATCCCTAGTGATATTTCACCTTTCCACTATAGATGTCACACTTTATCTGAAGATCTTCCATTTCCCTCAATGACATGTACAGTTGGAATATTTAAACATGTCAGAATTAAACACCCTTTCTGTCAATGTGAGAGAGATTCCCCACACACCCATACATGAAAGACTCCTTGATGCTAACTGTCAAAATGAAGCATCCTTTTCAAGTATTAACACTCCAGATCATCCTGTGAACCCAGGTAAAAAGATTCACTAGTCTGGGTTTTTGAAACCAGAACCCTACATGGTGTGACCAGAAAACAAACAAACAAACAAAAAACAACAACACTCCCCCCAAAACAAACAAAAAAACCACCAAGAAACAAAAAAAAAAAACACCACACCAAAAAATCCTCCACACCTGAGTATTGCTCCCCTATTTCTGCTTCCTTTCAACAAAATCTCACTAGCATTCATTACAATAAAACTAATTACAATGGAATCATTTTATATGTGTGACTCTCAAATATAGTTCCCAAAGCCATTGTTCCAAATTAACAGCAGTTAAGCACCCACTGATAGAGACTTAAAGTAAATCGCTACCCAGTGGACTCCTCCATAGTTACCACACATTACTCAGAAGGTGGAGAGAGTTCTATGGGAGCAGTGGCAGAGTTCATGCATTTGATTGTGTTTAGGTTATGAAGAAATACCCATTTTGTGCATAATGATCTCTTTTACAACAGCTTCTCAGTACCAACAGATTGCATTATCAAACATCCCTTTAATCGGACTCTTAACAACTTTTGATGAACATAGTGTCTAAGAATTTTCATAGTAAGTCACAGAAGCCTTAATTAAATGCAAATTGATTCCTTAAAATCTTTCCTTCAACAATGCAGACATGAATGGAACACATCTGAGAGCTCAAACAGCTCTAGTTTTCATGCAAAAGTCTCAAGTCCCATGAGTGAGCCAATTACAAATTATAGTGTAGATGAACTTGCTCTTTTCCATTCAATGCATCTGATTCTGTGTCATTAATGATGATATCTTAAAAGGAAGAAAATACTTTTCATATCACATTAACATTACAGAACAGAAATTAAATTAATTCTATGATAGATGAGAGCTACATGCATGGAACTAGTTCAGTTGCCTACATTTTAATATGTCTTTATAGAAAGCCAGAGCTGTATTCACCACCAAAAATCTCACTAATCCTCTATGATGTCTTGCACTGACCTCATTCGCACAGACTTGTTGGCTGATGTTCCACCACTGTTAGACTTAAA
Source organism: Sclerurus mexicanus (assembly GCA_013396755.1). Classification (NCBI taxonomy): domain Eukaryota; kingdom Metazoa; phylum Chordata; class Aves; order Passeriformes; family Furnariidae; genus Sclerurus; species Sclerurus mexicanus. The sequence goes on from VWZF01005794.1 coordinate 4,524, forward strand.
TCCACTAGTGTGAAATTTTAGCTGAATGTTAAGTGTGCCAAAATCCATCTTTAGAACTTCCCAACCTTTCACTTCCCAAATGCTGAACAGTGGCACTGTAAAAGCAGAATGCAACTTGTGTCATGAATCTATGAAAGTGGAGGCTTAGATCTATATAAAAGGACCATAATTTATAGGAAACATACTGTGAAGGAAACATTAGTCTCTCATATCTATTTGCAGTTGCACATGCAGTGCAAGACTCACCTAATCTTGGCTGGATGATGCTCAGACAGACAAATCACATTTTTTCTCTAAAAAAGTACATAGTGCCAAACTTGGAAGATGGTCAATCTGTCCTTGATACATTTAGTGTAGAAAGCTATATAGTGGTATTTAAATCCAACTGCCACAAACACATTTATATACCGTACGCCACTTTTGGACTTGACTAACACAGGCACACGCGTAGATAAACTTACCTATATGGCCCATGTGCCAGAGGCAGTAAAATGAATACTTAAAACATTTATGATGTACTGACACTCACAGTTACTCTTTGCCACATCCATTTGTTGTTGCGTTGTTTTGTTGATTTTTTTTTTTTAAATTCTGTCTGGCTAGTAATGCAGAGCCTTGTGTAACAGGAGTGACCCTGAGGGTTTTCTAGTCTATATTCAAATCCAAAGTCTGATGAGTTCTAGCAGCCTGTAATTGTGGTTCAGATTGTCCCCTTCAAGAGCATGTTGTAATACAAGAGCTAAAAGACAGAAAAACTACCAGTTATCAGAGACAGGAATAAAAGACTACATAGCTTTAAATTATAGATGTTTAACATCAGCATTTTTACTGCAGTATTCTTTGTGCCTTAAAAAAGCGCTAAGAAGATATTTTATAACTTTTCCTCATTAAAAACCCACTCATCATAGAGTGTCTCAGTAAAAAATAGATGTTTTGTACATGATTCCACTGAGGCTTCATATCATCAATGCATCTTGCTTATAACAATTTTTAGGGTGTACTTACTGAAGACCGAGTTACTTAACGATAAACAAGTTATTTAATTAATTAAAATTTCATCACCTCTTTCCTCTTCTTCTTCCCCCTCCCCCCCCCAACTATTTCCATTTCTTCCTGAAAACTCTAAAAACTGCAACCCCAAAAAAACCTGAATACTCCCATACAGTGGAACTGTTTTGGTCAGTAATGTGATTGCTGATTTTGTTTTGTAGGGATTATTGATAATCTTCCTGAAAAATACAGCACTTTATTATGATGTTATGATATTATTTCTCTCATTCAAAGCAGTTATACAAAATGTTGATTTGGCAAAATTCAGACAGATGCTATCTAGAACAAGATAAGAGCAGGAAAAAAAAAAGTGTGCCGCCCTACTATTAGTAGTGAAAATGAATATTTGTAATTCAGTGGAAAGACAAAGTGACAACTTGCAAGGATACACCCAAAGAATTCCCCCTACTTTGTGACACAAGGAATATTTGATCTGTTACAGAGTTCACCCAAGAATTAGCAAATTCAGAAAAATTAATTTTTGGTTAAGTAAAACATAAATCACTTCATTTGCTGGGGAATAAAACAAGCTAAAAGTGAGGCTCACCTCCCAGTAGATTACAGAATGGTTTCCAAAATCACCACATTTATAGTTAGAAAATCTTTTTCTCTAATACTGTGATGTTTAATTTCTTGGGGCTGATACAGAAAAATGCTAAAGCACCTAAATTCTTCTTGTATCTGGTCTCAAAATGAATGTTAGACATCTAAATACCTTTGTGTGCCTGATCCGTACCCAACAGTCCTAAACAAGAGTAATCACTATGGAAGAAGCAACCACAAACTGATGGCAAGTAAAACTGCCCCAAGTGTGCTTCTCTACCTCTCCCATCCTGTTAAGAGAAGCTCACACAGCCACCAGCCCTGCAGTGCTTGGGGCCTGCACTTCCTGCGTATGCTGTGGCCACATGCCTCCCTTGCTTGTCTTTTCCTGTATAGCAGACTCATTTTTGGTACACTTTGTCAAGTGGGGCCTTTTGTATATTACATAATATATAACTAAACCCATAAATGTATTTCTATTATTTTTTTCACCTACTGTCAACTCTGTTATTCAGAGGGATGTTATTATTAGGGATGGGAATGAGAACTGTGGTATGCCAAATTATGGAAAACACAAGGTACACTTGGGTGTGCAAAACCTGCATAAGCTCAGTCAGCTCAAGTATATCAGTGTTTATTAGCTCTGTCTTAAGAATTGTGCATCTTGGTGTGCATGATATGAAAGGCATTCAGCATGGCTAATGTTTTGATAGCTGTTAATTTACCAGGCATATATGTGTATAAATTTACATCCATATTTGCAGAGAAATTTTGTAGAACATGTGCAATGCATAATTTACTTTTCTTTTTTTTTAAGATGAAGGTAATTTATAAATGTGCGGCATAGTACTGCTACACTAAAACAATGTTTATCTAGTTTTTCCATTGTTTTTCGGGGCCTCTGCAGAGTATGTATGTGAGTTCATCCACTGACTCTGTGTTGAGTCTCAGATGTTGTCTGTTATTACTGAGCACTTGGGAAAAGTGTCCAAAGCTGAAAAGGCTCTTTAGTTTCTTATATCCTCATTGAGCAGATGATGTTTGAGAGAAAAGCAGTTGGCCCTATTTCTTTCCTACTTCTAAGGATGCCAAAGTTCAGCTGAATCAAGCAGAAACTGAAATAAAAAGTTCTATATAAATTCTTACTGAGCTGTTTGTTCCAAGAAAGACATGCTTTTTTGTTTTTGTTGTTGTTTTAGTGTGGGTTTGTTGGTTGTTTGTTTTTGGCTTGTTTGGGGCTTGTTTTTTTTCTTTTTTTGTTTTTTTTAGGGGGTGGTATTTTTTTATGCTACAGGAATCTTTTATCAAGGTAAACATATCTTACAAATCTTGAAAGAAAACAAACGTTCTCTTAAAAGCAGACTGTAAACTGGTTGCTTTCCAGAACTTCACCCTCTTTTAATGGTTCTATTTAGCAGGACTCAGCTCTGCTAAGCTCTCTGCTACAATATCTCAGCTTGTTCTATTTGATGGCTGTTCCCCTGTCATCACTCATTTTCAGTGGGCAAGGGGGAGCAATTCCTGGGCATCAAATCATCATCAAGTAAACCAGCCTTGACACTAGTTAAAAAGGGAGATGGATGGTCAGTTGGATTCTAGAGAAAATATTCTCCTAAATATCCTAGCAAGGTCCCTTGATACTAGCCTAGTGCTTTTCTTTTTCTTTTTTTTTTTTATTTTTTTCTTTTTTCTTTTTTTTTTTTATTTTAATGGGAGGAGAGCAATCACCCATATTTCTTCTTTGATGGCAGGTTTTGTCCCCCTCCCAAAACAAGCAAACAAACAAAAAACAAACAGGAAAAAAAACCCACCAAAAAAACCCAGCAAAAAATCCCAAACCCCAAAAATCAAAAACCCAAACCAAACCAATCTTTGTCCTAATTCAGAATTGAAAAAAAAAAAAAATAGAACAAAGCATTGTGCATGCAGGGATTATCTCTGAGGAGGAGTTTTGGTGCAATCACAATATTATTACTACAATACCGAAAAAGCAATTTTGATAATAATTTTGCAAGAGTGGTACAGAAGTTCCCAAGAGCATAACTCAGATTTATCTGCCTACTGAGCTCTCGTTAAACTCAATGAGAATTTAGAGACTCTGTAATGGAGGAAAAGCCAGCACAAAGCGTAAATGTTCAGACAGTGCCTTGAGGTCCTTACTCCAGCAAAATTCTTAGGGAAATCAATGGAAATTTTGTCTCAGGCAGAAAATCAGAAATGAACCCCATTTTGCTTGTAGAGACAGAAATATTTAAAATGCTGAACCAGCAATAATTGTTAGCATGCTCTTAGAATAATAGTTTAAAAAAATGTGTAGGGGTCAATCCTGCAAAATCCTGACATCTCTGGGAGTCTTTGTAAGTTAAGCAAGCTCTTAGTGCTCAGCAAAGGAAAGAGATCTTAGGACTTCTGTGCTGGTGCCTCCTGAACTCCTGCTGAGGCAGAATAGGGAGTTGAGACCAGACAGTGACAGCTTGATTGAGGAAGAGGGACAATGTAGTTGAGTGCTCTCTGATTTTAGTTCACATGATATTCTTTATTACCTTTAGGGATAAGAGGTATTATTTTAAATTCCTTTTAATATTCTGTATTTAAAACATATTTTACTGACATATGGTCTATGTTTTAAGAAGTCATAGAATGTATAGTGTTCTGAGAGTCCTAGGGTTAGATATTCATGGAAAATTAAAATACAGAAAAATATTAATAATTAAGAATTTAGTCTTGCAAGTATTTCTCAGCATGTAAAAACAATTATTTTTATTAAGTAATTAATGTATTGTACATAAGTAACTTAGAAGCAATTGATTTATAATTAGGCCATTATATTACTGACTAGAACTGTATCACTGTTCACTGTCATATGGATGGGATTTTCCAAAGATACCAATTTACAGTCTGTATAGTCCATGGAATGTGAATACCTACATAGTAAAACTAAAGATATTAGTCTTCAACAAACAAATGCTTTCCTAATGATGTAAGAGTCAGAATATACAGGTAGAAATACAGTTTCTTATTTTCTTGATTCATGTCCATAGTATTTCTGCAATTATCTATATTACACTTTCAGAGGCTTCACTCTTTTCATTTTCTATAAAGTGAAATACAGAAAAAGATTAATTTTTTTTTTCCCCATGAGGGAAGTAAAATAAGCAACCAAACCCAGTTATTCTGAGATTTTGTGAAGTCTGCACTCTGATTCAGGGAACTGTGGAAGCTGTCTCAACCAAAAGACATCAAAACATCCTTCATCACTGAGTCTGGACTGATCACAAGTCCCTCATTTCAGTTCTGCTTACCAGAAGAACTGTATGTGCAAATGGTAGCAAAGCTGGGATGTTTTTTTAACGGGAACAGTCATGTTTCTATGTTAATATAGACCTAACACCATAGACCCTGTATACTGACTGACAGTTTTTACGAGAAGAGATATATACATTACAGTAGTGTCATATTGGAATTCATGTGGCCTCTAGATGTTTCAGTCAGACTCAGGACTCAATATGAAATAATTGATGTATATGAGAAAACCAAGAAAGTTTGAGCAATTTTTATAAAACTTTTCTTTCTATTTTTAGTAGCACAAAAGATAAATGCAAATTTGTTAATTGTTAAAAGTTGTTCAACCTAATCAATGCTACTTAATTTAAATATTTTAAAATATTTATGCAAGAGAAATAGCTTTACTTGACAGCTATTTATCTCATAGTTACACAAACTGAAAACACCTGGAACCAAACAATATCTGCTTTACTGACTTAATGGGGACAATGATCTAATACTTCTAAAAATGTTATTTCCATTCAATTTTCTTCAGTAAGACTCCTGCTTTCTGTGCCAATGTTTTTCATTTTGCTTGTATAAAGACAGATTAAAAAAAAAGAAAATGAAAGCAGGCAAAATGAGATATTTTCATAGGACAGTACTAAATTATTGACAAGAGGAGAAACGAGTGTGAAAGGTGGAATATGGAGATTCTCAGCAGTTTTATAGAAAGATGTCTGAAGGAAACATGGTACATGAGGCACTAAATGATGAAAAACTGACATCTCCCTTAAACACTGAATTTTATGTTCTTTCAGGATTTGCATTCTCTGGTTTGGCCTCTATCCCTCTTTCTGACCAATAGCTTTAACAAGGTTTTGTCCTAGCGTCATCTAAAAATCTGTCCTGGTATTTGCTTTGGGCCTGATTCTCTTCTTATCTGCCTCAGTGTAAATCAGAGGTCGAGAAAACCAGTGTAGTTAAAATAACTTGGAGAGTAATATCTTTTCTGTGAAGTTTAATAGCCCTATGCATATACTCCATATCGATCATTTGCAGACATATACATAAAATTTCTAAGTATTGAATTAACTTATTTTATCTCAGGTGTTGGTTTTTTTCACCTGTTCAAACTCTTCAGACATCTAAGTGACTTCAAATTTACATGAAGAATTGTGTACATTTGATGTGTTTTGTTTGCTATATTTTTGTATGGCTACAAAGAGAGATTTCCTTAGGGAGTCCTTAACTTCCAAGCTTATTTTATCAAGGGACAACTATTACCATAAGTTGTCAAATCCTTTCCTGAAGACAACTTATATTATGAGTCAGAGGAACATGTCATCCCTGGGTCTATGCTCTGTCCAGGTTCCGATGCTCTATTCCAATAACCCTCAACTGTGATTTTGATTTCCATGAGAAAGAAGAGGTGGAACATATAATCCAATGATATTTGACATGATAATGAGATTAAATACAAAATGTTTCTGATTTCTGCTGTGATGGTCAAGTGGATTAGAGAAAAGTGAGGGTATCTCCATTCCACAATGGGATTGTAGTTTTAAGTATCAAGGAGAGCAAGATGATAAAATCGATACTTTCCACTAATAATAAATTGCTGTGGATGGTGGAGTTAAGAAGAAAATGAATTTCCACATATTAAGATCTGGTCACCAAGGCCAGCTGGGCATGAAAGGGAACAGCCATGCACAAGAATGTTTAAGCAGATTACTGACAGTGTTGCCTAGATATGCAGAGGAGAATTGCTGTAAAGGGAACTGCTTCTGGTACCTGTAGTTATGCTTAAAAATACTTTATGTGGATCTGAGTTGCAGTCGTATTTGTACTGGAACAAAACACATACCCTTGGAGGCATAGCTTCTTTCCAGAGCTCATCCTGGGATGTCAGAGTATTGTGTTGCCTATCTGAGTTTGAAGGTTCAGGTTTTCCCTAAAGGATTATAACATTTGCTAAATTGTCATTTTCCTCCAAAAGGAGCGAAGAGTATGTTTAGTTTTGCATGCAGTTTTAAGCCAATGCAGCTGAGTTTACTGATACATTTGATTGACTGTTGGCAACTTGTGCTTAATACTCAATTTTGAAACATCTTACATCCTTCATTTAATAAAACCATCTGCTTTTCAAATTCTATGTAATACCTCATTCAAACTGCAAGGTAATACATCTTGCTTAATGTGTTTTTTATATGAATGTCTTATTTGGCTATTAATTTTACAAATATTTCATCAGATTCCTACTGGGATTCTGTTTCTATGCCTTTTCCTTCTTCAAGAAGACAGAAAAGCAAGTGAAAAAATGAAGTATAATTCATAAGGAATCTTTAACTCTGACTGTCATTTTACACAACCAAAACAGCAAGGGTTTGCGTCCCTGTCTCAGTCCAGGAAAACAGGTGGCCTAGTCAACACAACGGGTTGAGACAAAACAGGAAAAATTTGACATTGAGAGTGAAAATTGAAATTTATATGAATCAACAGTCAATTTGAAAAATGTAGGTAACCCTGGTATGTACTGCTACAGTGGTTCTGTTTAAACCCATCCATGACAGCTCTGAATGACCTCTGCCCTAGTTATTAAAGTAGATTACCCAGAGATTTGTTGTCCAAGTGCAAAAGAGCCCAGCTATACTTAAGGTTGGCCTGTTGTCAAAACTCTGCAATGTTCCTGAATTTGAAGTAATTATTTCTCTTTTACTACATAGAGAAACCTCATCATATCAAAGGTCTTGGATTGTTAGCGTGAAACTGTTGACTGCTTACTCACCAGGTTAGCAGTTAACTCCCTCTCTAAAAGCAGGTTGCTTTTCATTCATATTTGTCAGATTGGCTGTTCCCAAGGGTGAAAGCCCTGCTATTTGTTCCCACTAGCTGTTCTTGTCATTAGCATCTTCTATTAGCTTTTCATATCAGACTGTCTCAATAGCAGTTCTCTGTGTTAGCTGTTCCCATTAACTTGTTCACCACTAATCACATCCATCAGTTGTGCCTTCTGACCCACTCCATCAGCCAGGCTGCTGCCCTGCCTTGCAGATGCCTGAGCTGCTTGCCAATGCTTTTCTGAAAGTTTCAAAAGTATGCAGGGGTTTTGTAGCCAAA
>VWZF01005794.1:17500-22243 GCA_013396755.1 Sclerurus mexicanus
GAACTGCCTCCTGAGACAAGGCATTTGATGCACTTTCAGGTAGATATTTAAAAACACTGAATATATATGACAGAATGTGCTGGGGTTTTTTTGGTTTTGTTTATTTGTTTACTATGGAGTCCATACATGTAAGCAGAAAGTTCATGCTTAAGATAATGCCTAGCACCTATTTGTACAGTAACAGAAATGTACACACCATTTTTCATGAGTTTCTTCTCTCCTCTCTTTCCTGTTTTCCTTTCTGTAGACTACATAAGACTTTTTCAATGGAGGTTTTTGGGGTTTTTTAATACATTGCCATAGAATTAGAGATGAATAAAATATGACTTCCAGACTTATAAAAAGGAGGTGTGGAGATGTGACAGAGGTTGCAGCTGGATGTCAAGAAAGACAAAATGTTTCCTTGAAAAAATGAGGCTTTTTAGGACATGGGACTAATGTAAGTGTCAATCCATTAGATTTAGCATTTGGGATCCTATTTTTTTCTTTTAGGCATGGGAAAATGAATTGCAAATACATTAACAATTGATCCATAAGCCATTACCAAGTGCCTTCAAAAGGCATGTGAACAGAATTAGTATTTCTTGGAATCCACTGTCACTTCTGGAGCTCAGTGTTGAGCAAGAGAGGTGTTTTGCTCTTGAATCTAACAACCAGTTTTGCAATGTCACCAATTTTTTTCAATCATCCAAATACCACCAATTTAATTAAGCTCATAAACTTCCTACACATAGTTCTCCAGGATAAGCAGCTCCATTTAAAAGTGAATGCGGACGAGCTTGTGCTGTCCATGTGAAATATTGTTCAATCAACAGCCAAAGTTTTACTTGTCAGTTTTGATATATCCGATAATAGCTGTAGGTTGTTTTGCAATGTCCAATGTTCTGTGAAGATGGGCTTTTCATATTCTTTATTGGTTTTTTCTGACAAAATGTTGCTTGGACTTTTGCAGTTTTGTGAAATGAAACAACAGTAAAAACAATATATAATTTAACCCTCATAGACCTAGCTGGACTGCAGATAAGCATCTTTCCCAGGCTTATGGCTAGTTTTGGCCAGGTTATAATGAGTTCCTGTTCATTGATCCCTTATAAGCATCCTCACTGGTTGAACATAACCCCATGCACAGCAGGCAGTCATTCATTTGTGCCCCTTTTCAACTCCATTTTAATCAGCATTTGACACTGTTAAAGATCAAATCTATGATTAAGCTTCATAGATAGTCAGAATTTTGGCAAATAATGCCAAAAAAGTTCAAAAATAAGAGATAATTTTGTAGTCAAGCATCTATACAAATTCTGCATTATGTACTCTTCCTGCCCAATGACTATTTTGTACATAATGGCTCTTTGTTTTGTTTGTTTGTTTGAGGGTTTTTGTTTAGGTTTTCTTTCTCATATTTTCTCTGCTAAGGTTATTACCCTGATTATTAACACATTCATGCGTGACTGTTCATTTATTTTTTACTGGTGAGAATACACTTTGTTAGAAACAACTGTTTATAGTATATATAGGTTTAAAGTAAATGTACAAAAACACATTCACAAATCAACTTAATAAGCACCCTGATAAATAGCTAGGCTGCTTAATTGGGACAATTGGTAGGAAGGAGATTCAATGACCTCAATCAGTGAACTAATGGCACACCTAGTTGTGAAAAGTCCATTTAGATGATATGCTTGGTGCTGTCTGCTACCTAGTCACAGTAGTTAACAGGTGTGAATTGGTGTTCATTGAGTAAATTTCCTGATGCTTAACCCTTTGTTCACTTCAGGTTGTTTCTCTAATCTTTCACAGTTGATAAGTGAAGGGAAATTACTTGATTTATCTTAAAATTATAAGATTATATTAATGCCTTTATAACAGCCAATTTTTAAAGTAAGATTATTTAGAGAATAATCTTTATTTAGAAATCTTTCCAATTATTTACTGGGTAGGCAAAATGAAACCTGTTTTCTGTGCCATATTGGATCATATGTTTTTAAAGTAAGTAGTTTCCAGAGTAACTAGTAAACTGTATGTTAAACAGAACCTCAATTTATTAATCTGGTTTCTAGGGGAATGCACTGTTTCTGTGAACTTTGCTGATTCCCTGATTAAGCCTGTAGGGACAGATAAATAGTGTAACATCTAAACTATCTGGTTCCTCTCCCCAGAAGTGGACATCTCTGACTCCAGAATTTCACAAAGAGCAGTGGAGCTGCACTTCCCGCAGGCCAATGTGCTGATTTGTATGCTCAGTGCTTGTTTTCTGAGCGTGGTAAAGGTCAGCATGCACAGTTGATACAGCTGGATTTAAAAACAACACAGACAAAACTATTTTCTCCCCTTGTCTGCTGATATCTGGAGGTTCTTAGATAACTACTGGATTCTTTTGTTTTATACTTCCTTTCTCATCCTTAGGAAGTTTATCTCTTATGGAAACAATACAAAGGAATAGAAATATAATACATTGACTGAAGTAAATAAACATGTCCTTTTCCCTAAAGTTTCACTGTGTCTCTAATGGGAGTTTGTCAGCTAAATAAAACTGTTCAACTGTTTTTTCAGTTGTCATGAAGCAGATCTGACCACATATGAAAAAGCCACCCTGTCATAAAGTTTTGTAAGTGTAGTTGAAAGATTTACAAACTTAATCATATTAAACACCTTATTTTATCAAAGAAGAAAATTTAAAAAGAGCAAAACTATCTATGAAATTCATAACTAGTCTCTGAAGTGCTCCAACACAGGATGAATGCTACTGAAAACCTTATTTTGTAGTGTCTTATGTTTCAACACACCACAAAATTGCAAATGTACTTATACATCACCGGAGTTGGATGTGCAAGGAAAGAGAAGGAATATGTCATCTATGGCTGCCATATGACATTCAGCAGACAGTTGAACACTTCACTGGCTCAGCTGATAGCCCTGATAGAGTATGTCAAAGTTAAAGATCCATCTCCAGTGCCAGCCATCCAGAGCAGGTTACAACTTCAAGGCAAACTCAAGATACTAAAACTGTCAGTCCAGTGGTAAAGAAGATAGAATAAGTGGGTGGGACTGCATAAAAAAAGGACTTTCACTCAATCCCTATAGCTTTTTCACTTCTAGTCTTTTCTTCTGAGGCCACTGAATCAACTTGCATTGTCAGGAAGAAACCAAACAGAGAGAGCAATACCCTTCTTGCTTTCTTCTTAAAGAAACTGATGACTGTTTTAGAAAATAACATAGAAAGCTTGAAAATGTAGTTTTTCTTGGAAATTTTTTAAAATCAAAGCCTCCTAGACAACAGTTAACAGCAATATCAATAAAATGGCAGTGTCTGGCACTACAGGTTCTGGACAGTAAAAGAAGCCACATAAGACAGGAGGTATACAAGTGAATTGTTAACGCTGCCAGAACAAGTTTCAGAGTCCAGTTTCACTCTTGATGGTAATGGTGAACTAAACACACCTTTAGCAATATTTTCACTAAGGAAGGGTAAGCATCCTATTGAGACAGTTGGTTATGAAAGTGTAGGCACAGCTATAAGTATCCCTTAATAGTAAGAAAGCAGTAGATAGGAAATTGATTTGACAAAATTCTTTCTTTTATTGATTTTTTAAATTATTTTAAATCTTTATTGTACACATTCCTCTGTATCAATTCTTTGACTGTACGTTACCTGAAATAGCAAGCAGAACTGTGTCAGCCTACTGTCCTGCCTGGAAACCACTGAGCTGATGACAGTTGTTCATCTTTTTTCATATATCTGCTTTTCTGCCTTTTTTTTGGACCTTCATTTCCAAGCAAGAACACCTTCTAATGGCTAAAGACAAGCTTTAATTGAAACCTTGAACACACGCTGAATGTGTCGCAGTGCTTGGACAGTCACTGTACACAAACATTTATATTCAGTGAAAGGAAAGTCCCACTAACCAAACCCAGGTTGATTGGAGTCTCAGACTGCCAAGCAGGATTTGTCAGGCATAACTACATCACAGAGGCAGTAATACACTGTTTTCAGCCAAATGGATGTAGGGAGGTCAACAGGAGACCTAAGGTCTGCCTGGCTGCAATACGGCAAGTGCTTTAGAAAACTTTTTGAAAAACATCCTGCTCTGGACAATGGAAAGTAATTGAGTAGTTGTTCTTCTCATGGTTATTCAGTCAATAACAGATAAAATAGTTTAAAATTATCTTTTTTCATTTTAAACTCTATCAGTTCAGTACAGGTTAATAGCCACAGAAATCACATAAAGACTTGACAACAGTCAGGATATATATAACAGCATTAAATTAAAGCATTAATTAAATCTAAATACACATGCTGTATGAGGGCATCAAATTATTCATATTTTAAGTCTCACCTTCCAGAGGATACAATCTTTACACAAGTCATCATCATCATCATGGCTAGGCTTCGTGAACGAAGATTTGCAAGGGCTCTACCCACGCATGCTCAAGCACACAGGTGGCTAAAAAGGCCAATGTGAAATAGGCAAGTCCGATCACAAAAGGCACACTAGAAAGTCTCCATCGGCACTACTGGTGAGGCATGGTTCTTCCTGTGTTGCCTTTTTTCCTCAAGACTGATTCTGTGTATGTTCTCAAAGGAAGCAGCAGCATTATGAGTAGTGTGTCTCTATTTCTCCTGACTGGAGGCCAGAGTGGACCATTGACGGTGGTCAATATGGCCAAGGCTGAGGTATTGTTTCAGGGAGTCCTTGTATCTCCTCTCTGTGGCTCCTCTCTTGCAGCAGGTGGTGAGTTCACCAT
>VWZF01005795.1:0-38883 GCA_013396755.1 Sclerurus mexicanus
GGGTTGGTCAGTGGGATCCAGGGTTTTTTTGGGATCCTAGGGCTAATTGGTTGGATCCAGGGGTTATTTGGATCCCAGGGTTGGTCAGTGGGATCCAGGGGTTGGTCAGTGGGATCCAGTTGTTTTTGGAATCTAGGGGTTGGTTGGGATCCAGTGGTTTTTAGGATCCAGGTGTGGTTTGGATCCAGTGGTTTTGGGGATCCCAGGGTTGCTCAGTGGGATCCAGGGGTTGTTTGGATCCCGTGGTTTTGGGGATTCCAAGGGCTGGGTGGTTGGATCCACTGGTTGTTTGGATCCAGGGGTTGTTTGGATCCAGTGGGTTTTGGGATCCCAGGGTTGGTTGGTTGGCTGGATTCACAGGTTCTTTGGATCCAGGGGTTCATTGGATTTAGGGGCTGGTTTGTTTGATCCAGGGGTTATTTGGATCCAAGGGCTTGTTGTTTGGATCCAGTGGTTGGTCAGTGGGATCCAGGGGTTGTTTGGATCCAGGTGTTGGTCAGTGGCATCCAGAGGTTGTCTGGCTGAGTCCGCGGGTTTGGATCCAGTGATTTTTGGGATCCCAGGGCTGGCTGGTTGGATCCAGGGGCTGGTTAGTTGGATTCAGTGGTTGTTTGGATCCAAGGGCCGGTCAGTGCGATCCAGGGGTTGTTTGGATGCCGGGGTGGGTTGGCTGCTTGGATCCAGGGGTTGTTGCTGTGTTCCAATTCCTCACCCCACCACTGGTTTGTTGTTTTTTTTTTAATCCTCCTCTGTGTGAACTGGGTGCATTCCTGCCCACATCCATAAGGGAGGCGGAGGAGAGAGTATGCAAATCCCTGCTGCTGTGCTTCTCTTCGGTGTGCACAAGCACAAACAGCCCTGCGTGCCACTGCCACCATTGTCACCTCACTGTCACCTCCAACCTCTGCCGATCCCCGTCCTGCCCTGCCGGGGGCTGCAGTGCCTTTGGTGGGGTGGATTTGAAGGAGCAGCTCCCGAGAAATACAGGGATTGCTCTGTGGGCGTTTGGGGAAGGGGGACAGATCCAGGCAGTAGCATTTCTCTCTCCTCAGCCCCTTCCCAACAAACACGATCCCCGTGCCTGACACAGCGGCGTGTTCGTGATTCTCCTCGGGCTGTTTATTTTTAGGGTCTCCGCGCCTGTTTGGAGGGAATAGTTGTTCCATCGCCATGGCAACGGGGCTGAGTGTATCATAAACATTGTTCAGGGAAAGCTTTTCCAGCTTCAATGAGACTTCCTTTTCATAATCAGGTTGGGATGGACGTGGAGCGTTTAACCTGTTGTTTGGGGTTGTTCCACAGTGGCCAAGGATCCTTTGGCTTCACTCGTGCCCACTGGAGCCAGTTTAATCTGCTGTTGGTAAACATCCCCCTGAGCCCATCTACAGGAGGAAGCAAGTTGTAATCTGCTTAGGAGCTTCCAGGAAATCAGGGGTTTTTATGGCTTCCTTGGGAACAATCCCATCAGTGTCACGAGCTGACCAAGGGACTCATCAAAGGCGCTTTGGTTTTGAAGTTTCCCATTCTCTCTGTTTGTCCTGAACCTTCCCATGCTCTCTGTGCTCTCGTCCTATAAAAGGAGAGGTAGGAAGGGGAGATTGCCACACTCTGATGAACAATCAGAAGAATTGGGTCTGTCCATAAAACTGGCACTGTTGGGGTGGTTGTCAGTCATCCCCAGCCAGGGCTGGAGGATCAGTGACTGGAGCAGCTGGAGAAGGTTCATGTGCTGTGCTTTGAAATCCTCTTTTTCACTGTTTTCTGTCAAGTTAAACATTTTCAAGGGGCAGTCGTGATAAAATTGTATTTGGTAACAAAGGGGCACTGTTGTATTGAGATTAAAAAAAGATCCCACAAAGCTGTTTGGTTCATCCACTGCCAACCTGAGCCTGCAGCCACAGATCCAGAGGGAATCCTGATGCCACTGTTGTCCCGCATGGCTTGTTTTCTGATCCTGTTTGGCTTATTCAGAAAGGCTAGAAAATACTAAGAAAAACAAATACTTATTTCTCAGGAGTTAAAAAGCTGAAACAGTTTGTTCCTATGTCTCAAAATATTTGTTAACACCTAAATTTCATGTGAAGTAATTTTTGAGCCAGGAACCTCAAATTTATTGCAACATTTGTTTTGAGGTTAGGGAAAAAAAAGAGTCTTGGAGTGGGATTAGGCAATGAAAACTCTGGAGCAGCTCTTATCTTAAGGACATCCTCCAGCATTTCCTTCCAGGGAACTTCCTGCCTTGATAACCACGACTTCTGCTTCAGAACAGGCTGATTTTCCTGACTGCTTTGGACACAACAGGGCAGGGAATGCCAGAGCCGAGGGGAAGACAAGGATTTATTGGAGTCCAGGGTGTTTTTTTCCTAATTCTTACCTGATTTTACTTAGTTGGTAGAGAAGTTGTAATTTGATTACTGCTTGGAAAGCTGCCGTGGTTTGGAATTTTTTAAGGGTGGTGTTGCAGGTGTAGAGTTCTGCATCTCTAATTCCTTGTGAACAGGAACTTTATTTTACCCATATAGCAGGCTGTTACTTGGTATTTCACCTGTCTGTTCTGGAAAAAGATTCAATACTGTTCCACGTTTCCTACCACATCAGGGTATGTAAGAGCTGGTTTTTGGACAGTAGAGGAATTTTTTGTCTCTTTCTAAAATTAATTAAAGCTGATAAAATCCTAAAAGTACTAGTTGAGGTGAGTCAGTCTCAGGAGCTTGAAAAGCTTTTGTGAAAGGTTTATTAGAAATGGCATATTTCAAGTGCTGCGCTAATGAAATTGTTGCTTGGTGGTATTTTGATAAGCACTTAATTAGATACTTCATCAGCCATGTCCCTGTCCTCTACAAAAATAAAAGGAGTAGAGGAGCTATTTATTTTATTTAGGAATTTATTTAGTTGCCTGGACAAAGACACTGAAAAACCTGATCAGGCTTTTGAGGTTTGGAACCCAGACTTGGGCCTGTGACCTCCAAAAATCTCCTTCAACCAACACTGTTGTTTGTTTTCCTGGAACAACTCTCAAGGCCTCGTGTCCACCGGAATATTGCACAACGGAGCAGGAGTTATTGTTTCCAAATTCCTTCTGTTCACACACCATGGCCATCTTAAACTGCTGGGAAACCATGGGAATGGCTCTGCAGGGTAGAGGGTGAACAGTTCAGAGTGTTGTACTCGCAGCAAGCCCAGCTTCCCCGGAATTTCCTGGAACTGAAACCTTGATTTGCTCACCTGTCTCACCTGCAGCATTGTGGTGTCTCCCAGACCTGTTGCTGCCTCTTCTGTTTTTCAGAGCTGAGGTTTGTGTGTCTGCCTGTGTTACCTCTGCTTCCCAAGCCACCTGTTGAGGTGTCCCCTCTGTGTGACAGCTGTGACCAGGCCAGTTAAACTGTCGTGGTGGTGATTTTGTCCTCCTTGTGTGGCTGTGACATCCTCCCTTCCCTTTGCTCCATCCTTGTTACTGAGTGGCTCTCGGCAAGGCTTTATTGAGCCCATCTGCAGAAGTCATCAGGCTGCAGATGCTCACGAGAGGCTCTTGGAACAAATGGAGGCGAAAGATTACTCAGGATTACTTGGAGTCGAGTCAAAGCACAGGAAATCTGCCAGAAGACCTTGGGGATGGGGGGTTAGGACAGGCCTGAGCTCCCCAGCCCTGCCTCTGCTCCCTCCTCCGGGCACGGCGAGTTGTCTGTGTCCTGCTGGAGCACAGAGAGCGCCGGAGTTTGGTTTGCCACAGTAAGTGTAGCTGCTGGGTGAGATCAGGGTGAGATTACCACGTGCCACTTCCTAAACTCCTCCTGCCTGCTGTGCCAGCCCTGGTTGCACCCTCTCCTTCCCAGGAGGTGCAGCCTCCGGGCTCTGCAATCAGCACGGGGCTGGCTGTGGCACAGTTGCACGAGGAGAAGTCACCGGAAAAGATTCGTATCTCATGGCCTGGCTTTTGTGTAGACTCGAGGCTCTCTAAAGTCAAGGCCTCAAAGCTGCAGCAGCCTCAGAGGGAGAGGGAGCTGCAGCAGCAGGAGAAAGCTCAGGTTTGCAGCCAAACTCTGTCAGCTCCTCCGTGAACTTCAAGGGTCATCCGTAGGCGTCAGAGAAGATCTCAAGACAATAATAGTGCTCTATTTTAGCGTGCTCATTACAAAGTATAACTGCCCTCTGCCTCTAGCAACTATTTTTTCCTCGTACTCAGATGGTGCAGCAGTGGAAGGGCCGTTGTCACGAGCGGCAGTGCTGCCTTCCTGCCTCGCTTTTGGACCTTTTCCTTTCTCCGTAGGCTCTTCCAGGGGAAATAACCTTCAGCAAAAAGATGGTTTGCAGTGGTGTGTTTGTAATTATTGGCGTATTCATCCTGAAGAAAAAGCAATCAGATTTGTGCTGACGGGGAGCTGCGTGAGGAGATTGGGGCCCTTTCATGGAATTTGGAAGAAGTTGAAATGCTGTTGACAAGTCACGAGAGAACATTCACCATGGTTGATGCAGGGTAGGAGTGGGACAGTGGGTTCCTGTCCTCATCAGGGTTTCTTTAGTTTCTCCAACTCACGGGCCTGTGACATCTCTGCAGAGTGTGGGGCTTTTTGCGTGTGTTTGAATAAAAAGAACAAGAGGATCTTCTGAATTGTGTCAGTGCAGGAGAGATCTGAGTATATGGTGTAGATCCCCTGCTCCAGGGCACCAGAAGATGTTCTGCAAAACATGGGCAGCACAAGGAGCTTGAACCACTTCTCATCCCTGTGGTTGCAAGCGAAAGCTTAGGAGAAGCAGCAGCTGCCTCCTGCCCCAGGTGCTGCAGGAGGAAGAACCTTTTCAAGGTGTTTGTTGGTTCTCAAACAAAGAGGAGTGCTCAGCTCGCCTCTACTGTGTTGGTTTTACATCTTGTGTGATGTTTTTTTATATTCTGCCTTTTCCTGAAGAAACAGGAGTTCTTTGATGTATCCTTATGCTGTATCGGAGCAGCTTTTGTGCTGAAGGTAAATGAGATGTCTTGGTTCACAATACGATGGTGTCTCATATACCTGTTATACTTTCCCAGGTAAAAGCTGCTCCTGGGCTCTGAAGGGTTAAGATCCACCTGTGATCTCATGGGCTTGCCCAACGTGGAGAGGTGTCTTCTGGCCTTCCCCTTTGTGTAAAATCTTCAGAAAAACTCTGTATTCCCTGGGCCATTGAGGTATCCCTGATGTTCCATTGAGGGATCCCCATTGTTCCTTGTAGATGCACTCAGGAAACATTTAATAAAGAGGAATATGTGCATTATAACCCATCCATGACCAATTCCAGAGTGCTCTACAACAGCCAAGGACTAAGTAAGACTTCTCTACCCTCTTGTTGTCTAACACAAGACATTTTAAAGCTGAGGGTACTCAGTGTGTCCTCCAAGTGATGGAGGGAATTGTGACACCCCTAAAGCTGTAAATGCCAGAAACATCAGTAGGGACTTGATCAGTGTACTCAGTCTGTAACTCTGGCTCTGGGAGAAGGATCCTTCCAGCTGGAAAACTCTGGGATTTGGGCAGTGTGAACTCTTATTTTGGTAATTGCTCCTCAGAACAAGGATAGCTCAATGCAGGGAAAGGTGTTTGGGGTTTTTTGGGTTATTTAAATATAGTGTATCTTCCATCATTTTGGCTGCTCTGTGTGTGCTCTGTTGCTGAACTCTGTGCTGTCAGAGTGCTGGTCTGTCACCTCTGTGCATCTGCAGCTGGATTCCAAACCAGCTGTTACCTAGGTAGGGATGCTTGGCTGCCTTAGAGACTGGTGAGCTTTGAGCTATAGCAAGGTGGTGCTTCCTAAAGGGAAGCAGCCTAATGAAATAATAGCAGTTAAATTCTGGGATGCAATCTGCATGGATTTTTAGGAGGAGTAAAAAAAAAAAGAAGAAGCCTTTGGCACTCTGAAATTCTGTTGCTAACCTGATTTCCACGTGGTTGCCTCCCTCCCCTTGCATCAGTCAGTCTGTTTGGTGCAGTGCTGATCTGGGTTCCCAAAGTGCTGGAGATAAATGTAGCGTGGGAATGATCACTCCACTTCATCTTCCTGCTCGCTCTTAGCACATATCACTGGCACTGACAGCTCTGCAGAGTGGTGGGACCAAGTCCTTATGTCTGCACAACACATGCATGTGCATCATCCCCGCGGGTAAGGAGCCGCAGCGGGCACGGCCTCGGCCTGGAAGATGCGGAATGTCACCGGCAAATGGGGATGCCAGTCGGCTTCGGGAAGAGTTTTAGGGTGGCTGCCCCACCTGGTCCCGTATGGATCAGCTGGCACACCGCGGGAAGAGTCTGGAAGCGCAGCCTTGAGTTTCTTAGAGCGCCGAGCAATTAATTTGGGCAAGCGGGGAGTTGCGTGTGCAGGGTAATTAACAAGGAAAGCACCTTAGGCCGGCGGAACAGCGCGGTGTGGGTGTCCTTCACGTTGAGATTGTTCTGTGTAATTGCAGCAATTTGAAGAGGCTCCATCGATGGCACAGCCCTGCGGAGTCACCTCGGCCTGCCATGGGGCAGGGATTCTGCCAAAGGGGTGAGACGTGATGGGCTGGGCCCAAAAAGGCACCTGCCCTGCGGCACCTCGTTGACATAAGAGAGCGTGGCCCTGTGTAAACTGTCAGTAATCCCTTCGCAGGGCTCGCTGAGCACTGAGGCTCTGAGGCTCTCCCTTCAGACCGTTCCCTTCCTTATATAGGGCTGGATAAGTGCTGGCCAGTAATGAGATTGGAATAAAAGGCTCTGGGAGCAAAGATGAGCTGGCAGTCCTGACTGGATCTTAAACTCAGCCCTGTGTACACATGGACTTCAACCAGCCCGAGCGTGGGTCCTTGGGCTCGGTGCCTCTGTGTTGGAGCTTCTGCTTGGGAGCAGCAGTTGGTCTCTCGGGCTGTGGATTCACCCACGTGGAAACCCCTGTGCCCTTAGGTTTGCCTGTTCTGAGGGGGGGAAAAACCCCCAGCGATTATGCATATCAAAACATTTTTAGTGTATTTCATCGTGATGGTTCTTATTCCAGAGCAGCTGGGTTTGGTTTTATTTCATAGGAAGAAGTTTAAGCTGCGTTAATTGTCACAGTTCTGGACTAAGAGAATCCACGTGAGATGCTGAATTAATATTTTATCTGGTTTAATTTGCAGTGTATCTTACACTTCCCTTGTGCAGACAGAATTATTGGTGTTCTGCTTGAAAATGTTTGTGGAAATACTGTTTTGTGTAGCCAGATATGGTCAAGGAAAAATGTCATCTCTCTGCCTTGTCTGTCCTTGATGAATTTATACATCAACAGCTCTGGTGCAGGAAAACCATGCTGGGAGTGCAGGGATCAGCTGGCAGATACCAGTCCTAGAAAGTCCCAGCCTTAATCGTTGGGGTAGGTAAGACACGGCAGGAATTAAGAGACAAGCACAGGCAGCGTTTGAAATAATTTCATTTAGTTTTATGTTTCCTCTCTTAGAAAAGCAGGGATGATACCTGGAAAAGAAAGGTTTGAAAGAGAGGAGATTAGGGCTGATGAGGGGGCTGCTGACAAAGAGGCACAAATGTGATCTGAAGGCAAATAGAGTTGTTTTGCTCTGGCATCTTCCTGGAGCTTTGCAGTTACTTGATCTGCTGTTTTGGAGGTTGGAGGTGGGAGCAGGTACGGAAAGGAGGCGGGGAGTGGGTGGTTTGATTTTTACCTGGGTGTACCTGAGCTGTTTCTCATAAAGCAGTACAAGCCAGAGTGGGTGAACATGGAACAACTTAGAAAAAAATTTTTTGGGGTAGTGACTCACTGCAACTTACCCAAAGTGACCTGATTTAGTTAAATGAGGCTAAATATAACCCATGTGAAAAGTACTGACATGTGGGAGGAGACGACAGAGTTGGCACTCAGCCTCCCTGTTCTGCAGGGAACATCTTTCACGACTGGTGACTAATAATTTTTACTCTTGCTGGCTTTGGAAATAACATCTCTGCTCCATTACCCCCTTGTAGGGAGAGGAGGAAAATGCGCTGCTAACCTGCCTCTTATCTGCCCCCCTGCATTTCAGCTCATTGCTATGGACAGTGCTATCACCCTGTGGCAGTTCCTCCTCCAGCTCCTCCAAGAGCCTCAGAACAAGAATATCATCTGTTGGACCTCCAACGACGGGGAGTTCAAGCTGCTGCAGGCAGAGGAGGTGGCCAGACTGTGGGGAATCCGCAAGAACAAGCCCAGTATGAACTATGATAAACTCAGCCGAGCGCTCAGATACTACTACGTGAAGGTAACAGAGGCTGTAAATGCCCCTGAAATCCTTATCCATCTTTACCAGCCTAATGAGCTTTGTTTCCTTTTTCATTCCCTTCAAGGGGATGGGTGTCACTGCTCTCTCCTCTCAGCCTTAAGGGAGTTGTACGAGTTTGTTTAAACTTGGGTTTTTATTTTTCTGATTTTGTGTGTCGTCGTGCTGCATTTCCTCCCCACTGGTTGCTTTAGAAGGTTCTAGTGGCTTTGTGCAAAGTGTTGTCCTTGCTGATACAAATGTGTTCAATTCCAATCCCCTTTCCAAAAATACACCCCCTTGCAAGGGTTAAAATCCTCAACTCTCCAGTTAAAGCAGCACTGGAAGATGATGATTGAGATGGTGAATGTTGCACCACCTTCAGATCTTTTCTGCAGTTCTCTCTACGAAAGAGCCTCAAAATAAGGATTTTTGGTGAATCAGCCCAAAATATTTTTATTTTTCTCTGTGTGTTCAGAATTTCACCTTTAATGTGGTCACTGATTTCAGTGCTAAGAAGCTTCTCTTGTTTAGCAAATGTCTTTGAGTCTTACCTTCATTCCAGTAAGCCATTTATTCCACAACTGTTACTGTGTGAGTGTGGGAGATAAAAATAAAACACAGTTTCTGAGGAACCTCAGCTTGTAGCAGGTGGTGAGTTGCTGGTGTTTGTCGTTGGGTGGCACAAATATGGCTTTGTGCTGAGAGATCTCAGTAATAATAATTGTATGATAAATGAAGATAATCTTCAGTCCAAATTGTGTGTGGCATTTCACTAAGGAGCAAAACAAGTTTGACAGATGCTGGTTTGTGGTATTGAAATAGCTGATTATCCTACATTCTGCTGACTAGTTCAGCTACTTATTTTCCTTTATTATCATCTTATTAACAATAAAAATGGTTTGATTTGCAGTACCAGCTCTCAATTCTGTAAAGCTGTAGAGACCCTTTAATTCTGCAGGTTCTCCTGTAAGATTACCCTTATTGCACCCAGGTCAGTGATCCTTGATGGGGGTAACGGGTGTTTTTTTTTATTTTATTTAACATGTTAATCAGAGCAGCTTGGCAGTTTTTAGGCTGTTGTTAGTATATTTAATGTCAGGTTAAGCTCACCTGTCTGTGAGTTCTGGGAGTGCTGCTTTGGGAGCAGGACCGAATTGCAGGAACACAGCGTGTTTTTAAAGCAGGAAAAAAAAGAAACGTTTTTTGATGAAAGATTACAGACTTTAATTCCTCTGCCTATTTTAGGCAGTGTTTGTAGGAAGAAAATTAATCTGAAGAAGGTCTAAATATATATCTCTCTCTCCTTACCCCCAGAATATCATTAAGAAAGTGAACGGGAAGAAGTTTGTGTACAAGTTTGTCTCGTATCCGGAGATTTTAAACATGGATCCGCTCGTCGTGGGCCGGATCGAAGGAGACCCCGAACTGACTGGCTTTGCAGAAGTCAGCAGTGCTCCAAAGGATGTGGAAAACTGTGGCAAGGAGAAGTCCCAGTCGTGCGCTAAGTCCTCCAGCCGCAATGACTACATCCACTCAGGCCTCTACTCCTCCTTCACCCTCAACTCCCTCAACAATTCCAGCGTCAAGCTCTTCAGGTCCATCAAGATCGAGAACCCAGCGGAGAAGCTGACGGAGAAGAAGCCCCAGGAGCCGACCCCCTCTGTCATCAAGTTTGTCACCGTGCCCTCCAAAAAGCCCCCCTCGGCCCCCCTGGTCTCCACCACGTCAGCAGCCTCTGCCCCTCCCACGGTGTCTGCCGCTCCCTCCGCGTCCTCCTCCCTTCCCATGGGGTCCGAGGAGACTCTCCAGACCTTGGAGACGCTCGTGCTGCCCAAGTTAACTGTCCCCGAAGCTCCGGCGCCTTTGCCAAACTTAACCACCAGCTTCACGCCAACCCCACCCGTCTCCTCGGTCTCTCCCACCCTCCAAGTCCCCTCCACGCCTCCCTCGCCGCCCCTGAGCTCCAATCCCGACCTGGACATTGACACGGATATCGAATCCGTGGCCTCCCAGCAGCTGGAGCAGGCCCAGAGCCTTCAGCACCAGTCCCCAGAGCCCAAAGAGCAGGATTCATCCGTGCTGGAGAAGGAATTTGCCAATCACCTCTCCAGATCTAAAAAACCCAAAGGGCTGGAGTTGGCTCCTACCCTCGTCATTACAGGCAGCGATCCGAGTCCTCTGGGCATTCTGAGTCCTTCTCTCCCCACGGCTTCTCTCACTCCAGCACTTTTCTCCCAGGTAACCAAACTCCTGGTTCCTTTTTTTTTTGAAGGAACAATAGTGATTATGTTGCTTTTTAAACCAGTAAGGGAAGGCAAGTGCAAGATGAATAGGCACTCGATTGTGCGTGGAGTTCTGAAACTCAGGATGTCCCTCCCTCTTTTTGTTTTTTATTTTTTTCAATGAAACATAAGTTTTATTCACAGTTGGCATTAGCTTCACCCCAAAGTGTGCCCAAGTGGTGTGTCAGCCGTGCACGTCTCTGCGGGGTTGGCATGTGGAGGCAAAACCCAAACCAGCAGCAGCAGGTCCTTTGTAAACCTTGCCAGGGGGGTAGTGAATTGCTTCAGAAACCCTAAACCCTGCCCTTACCCTTCAGCTGGTTCTGAAAATACTTCTAAAACAGAGAACCACAGAGGTGTCTCTTTGGCAGCTTTTCTTCTACTCAAATGTAGGCATTTAGTTAAGGGCAGAGTCTTGTGAGTGAACATGAACAGCAATAAGAGCAGCTGCTTCATTTGGTTGTTATCTTTGTGTGGGAAAGGAAAGCTTTTATGTCTCATGGAAAACTTGGAAGAGAGCTGACTCCAGCTAGGCTGTTAAATCATTCTGTATCTGTTTAATCTCTTTCCTGTAATAAATTGGAGTTAGAGTGAAGCTGTAGGGAAGCTGCTGATTGAAAAGTGAAATGGCTGAAGGCAGGGGGAAAAAAAGCAAGTGGAGTTGCTCTTTTGGCACCCTGGGAAGTGTTTGGCTGGTGAGCCTGGAGCATCCAGGGCATTCAGAAGCTGGGTGGAAACTTCTTCTATTGTTATTTACGTTGTCAGCGTTGCCCAGCCCAGGCACGTTCCCCTGTCTGCTCTTTCTGAGTTCATAATCCGAGTTTTCCCAAGCCCTTGCAGGTGCTGGATTGCAGGAGGAATTGCTCTGCTGGAGGTTCTAACAGGATTTGGCAGCTGTTGGGAAAAGAGGGCTGATTGCTCAGGAAGGGGAGGGAGAGCCCGATGGGGCTGGGAAGGGAGGAGGGAATGGGAGTTCCTGAAATTGGGATCCAGCCCTGGCAGCTGCAGGAGCTGAGCTTTTTGTGGCTGGCTTTCCGTGTGCTGGAGCTCCAGGGCAGGTCTCACTGAGCTCTCCTGTGTCTTGCAGACTCCCATCCTGCTGACTCCCAGCCCTCTGCTCTCCAGCATCCACTTCTGGAGTACCCTGAGCCCGGTGGCTCCTCTCAGTCCTGCCAGGTTGCAAGGTGCTAATACCCTCTTTCAGGTGAGTTCCAGCAAGTTTGGCCAAGCTCTCCCTGCTTTTTGCAGTCCCTTTCTCAGCAGGCCTGCAGGAATCAGTTACCCAAATATCTGCTGTAGAAATAAAACCGTGATCTTTGTTTTCTATTAGCTTTTGAGAGCAGTAGTTTGAGTGGTTACCCAGTCTAATTTAAGAATACTGAAAATGGTGGTGGTTCAGAAATGTTTTAAATTAACTGCAGCGCAGACTGTTAGATTATTTTTAAGTTTTAGGTCTGTTCTTCCTGTAAAATTTGTCTCCCTGTAAGTTTGCTGGTTGAAACTCAGATTTTGCCACTGTTTTTTGTTTTAATGGTTTCTGTTGAAAGCCGTGAATTAATGTCCACTTTAGTGAGGAGGAATAATGTGTGTTTGATCTCTGTGGCAATAAGTGGCACAGTTCTTTATGATTTTTATGGGACACCTTCCACTGTCCCAGGCTGCCCAGAGAAGCTGTGGCTGCCCCATGCCTGGAAGTGTCCAAGGCCAGCTTGGACAGGGCTTGGAGCAACCTGGGACAGTGGAAGGTGTCCCTGCCCATGGCAGGGGGTGGGACTGGGTGATCTTAAGGTCCCTTCCAAGCCAAACCATTCTGTGATCTCTCTGTTGTCTTCTGTTAATTGGGAAGTCTCACCTTCACTGTTTTTAACAAATAATTTTGTTTAATATATAAGAAAAAATCCCCTATATTTACAAAACCCCCCCTCCTTTAGTTGTAATTCCTCATGCTCTTCCCTCACCTCCCACTTTGGCATTGGAATAACCACATCTGCTGCCTGAGCTTGCTTAGGCAAAGGGTGGAATTTAACTGCTTGGTTTTGGGGTTGGTGTCTGTCATCTCCATGGAGATGAAGGAAGTAGCTCCTATGTACCATGAGGATGGGGAATAAACAAGTAGGGCTGAAAATGCACTGGACATTTTTCTCTGGAAATTAGCTGATAATTAACTGAGGGACTGTTTAGACCTGTGGTTTCCCAACAACACGTATTAAAGTGACTCATTAATTAAGGACATGGGCAGTGCTCAGTGCAGGGGTTACAGGGACAGTGGTTGTCATGGTTGGATTGCTGCAGTGGCACTGAAAAAGGGAATGAAAAATGGGAAGCCAGGAGGATTCTGTGAAGTTCGGGGTGTTTTTTCTTCGTCGTGTTTTGGTTTGTTGTTGGGTTTGGGTTTTTCTACATGCACAGATATGGGAGGAACAAGAATTAAAGTGGCCTCTTTCCTAATCCTTTTTGTTTTGTCTCTCAGTTTCCATCAGTGCTGAACAGTCATGGCCCATTTACTCTGTCTGGACTGGATGGACCCTCTACCCCTGGCCCGTTTTCCCCTGATCTCCAGAAGACATAGCACATGAACTCATGGAAAGGACACATTGGCAAGCAAGGGAAAGATAGGACGCTTCTATTTAACCACGTTTTTTTAAAATGAGCAATTTATAATTCCACAGAGATTCTCAACAGTCATAGTTTTTGCCATTCCCCAAAAAAATGCCTTTTTTTGCAAAATTCCCTTTTTTTGAAGAACCCAGGTTGGGAATGTATATGCAAACGCCTTAATAGGAGCTGCAGCTCCGGTCCCTTCTCTTCCCTCCTTGGTTTGGAAGATTTCCCTCGGTCAAAGGGACTTCTGGTTGGTGTTGCAGCAACTGAGTCTGCACTGATGGCAGTCAACAGTGTCAGACAAGTCTTTTCTCTGTGACTCTTGGAAAAACCCTCTGTTCTTCTGCTTCCTGTGCTTGGCAAGAAGAAATCTAATCAGGATCGAAGCTGGCATTCCAGGAAATGCTTGGGAAAGGGGTGTGTGCACTCAAGCTTTGCCTTGGGGCACGGTGACTTCTGCAGCAACAAAAGCAGCCGAGTCTGTTCTGCTGTAAAAACATCTTGTCTTTTTGCAGGGAGAAAGTTTCAAGGACTATTCAATGCTTGTGTTCCTGAGATACGGACAATTTTGGAATGGTGGTGTGTCCCACCAGCCCAGCCCCTTGGAGAAGGCTGGATCCTGGATGCTTCCCTGCCCCTCCCTTCGGTGGGGAGGCGAGGTCTGGAGAGCAGTGAGTGGTGGGATTAGTTCCTTTCAGTTCTCAGAAAGTTTGAATGCTGAAGTCCAAACATTTCTTGTGCCAGAGACCTGTTACAGAGCCTGCAGTGTCGCCGCTGGTTGAGCAGGATGGGGCATTTTCCAGGCGGTTTTTGGGGTGCCTGTGTTGAGGTTGCTGCCTGGTCTGCAGTTCCACACCCAGCCAGTGGTGAGAACACTGATCTCCCAGCATTAACGTCACCGCTCTTTCCCACAGTTTTGGAAAAGTTTCCTGCTTTTCCAGAAGTGGAGGAGCTCCTCTTCTACCAGCTCTTAGCTCCAGTTTTGCATTAGAGCTGTTGCTTTTTCTGAGGAAGCACTGACCCAACACCGGGCTCGGTGTGTCCAGCTGGCTGAGGGGCTCCACAGTGTGTCACCCTCATGGTGAATCTGCTCTTGCATTCCTTTCCTTGGTGGTGTGGCTGGATTAGTAATGCAAGATGAATTTCCAGAGCCATTTGAGATGAAATGAAATTTGTAGTTAGATTTTTACACCTCAGGAGGCCTTTTCAGAGAAGTGAGGAGCAAAAGGAGAGAGACTCTCCTCTCTCAGCCCCTCAGAGCCTGGATGTCTTGGTCTGTGGGTCTGGGCCCTGTGTCCTTCCACTTTGGGCATCTGATGGCAGGCAGCAACTTCTCTTTGCTACTGTGTGCATTGAGATGGGGATGGAAGAGAGTCTTTTCCATAAAATACCCAGTAGGAAACAGATGGAAACATCTCTCCTCTTCAGCGTCCTCACTGGCTGTCTTCAGAGTTTTCATGAGCAGAAGATTGTCCCTTTCCAGCGAGAGGAGCTGACAGTGTTTGCTGTATATATTTCACCTGTTCCATGGAGAAGTGGTGAACTCAAGCTTTCCCGAGTTTTCCTTTTGCCACTTTTGCAGGCTTGGAATTCACTTCAAAGGGTGTGACAATACCCGAGACTTCTCTTCCTGCAGCGATGTCACCTTTCTATGTATTCTGACATTGAAATGTGTAAACCACTTTGTGTGTTCCTGATGTGACACCTGGGACAGGTGGGTGGAACAGAGTTGCTTTTTTTGGGCACTGTTC
Organism: Sclerurus mexicanus; assembly: GCA_013396755.1. Taxonomy (NCBI): domain Eukaryota; kingdom Metazoa; phylum Chordata; class Aves; order Passeriformes; family Furnariidae; genus Sclerurus; species Sclerurus mexicanus. The sequence continues at coordinate 14,862 of VWZF01005795.1, forward strand.
ATCCAGAACACCTGCCCAGTGGGAATGGGAGAAAAGAGTATTCCTTTTTCAGGTGGAGAAGCAGGGAGTGAGCTCATGGAGTGACCTGTCTTCCTGTTGGGTTCTGTCAGAGGCACAAACGCTTCACATTTAGACATCAGCAGATGCAGGATGAAGTTCCTGTGCCAGCAGCTCTTAAAATGTGCAATATTGACCTTTTTTATTGGTTTTTTTGGTGTTTTTTTTTTTTTGTAATGCAGAAGCAAAGCTGCAGGTGATAATTAAGAGCAGGCATCTGGAATTTTCTGGTTTGCATGATGGCTTTTTGAGTCTGCTCTAGAAAATATATATAGCTATGTATAAATAGCAGCACTTTTAATGGTTGTTTTAGGTTGGCCAATTTTACGCCCACCAAGTGTGTGGACTTGAGAGCAACATTGCAGACTAGGAATAGAATTTAAAATTAATTAATGAGCACTAAGAACTTGCAATTTAATTGCTTCCCTTTCCTTGTCCCCTATGGAGAAAAGCCAAGTTTATTTGTTTAAAAGTTGTGTATGTGCACACATGCACTTAATTCTTTGTGAACTTTATCACTTTGAGCATAGGTATGCAAGAGAACCGAGCCTGGGTTCCTGCTCTTCTCCAAGAAGCTTCCCAAGATTGCACTGCCATAGCTGGGTGAGATCCACCTTTCCCTTTGGGAATACCTCCTGCAGAGGAAGTTGCAGCCTGGATGTGATGGTTTCTATCTGGGAATACCCAGCAGATAGCCCTGAGAAGGTGATTGCTTTTCCCTTTCAAGGAAAATCAAAGCCCATGCAGGATTATGATCTTGGGAGGCAGTTGGGAAAGCACATGGAAAAGGCAGGGAAGTGGGAGAGGAGCGGCTTGCTGCCTTTTCTCCATTGCAACTTTCAGGTCACTTAAGGGAATATTATCTTGTATATATGCTGCCTCATTAAACACACATTTACTGACAGGTATGGAACTGCCAGCTTTTCTTGGAGCACATTCCTGACAGAGCACAGTGTCCTGTGACTTCCTGGGGCTCAGTGATGGGAATTGCTGGTTCTCTACTAGGTCACTTCAGGAGCACTTTGCAGCTCCTTGCAACTTGTATTTAATTTAGTGTAGGGCAGGTGGGGCTTAATAGAGATTCTCTTTTACTGACCAGTCTGCACCCTGGGGGGGGGTGTAAAAAAATAATAATGCAGCATTACAGGAACCTTTTCTTAGATGACAGTTCATGTTGCTGGAGTAGCCATGGGATGGTGGAATGCTTGGGAATATTTGCATTGGTTAATTCAGAGCTGGGGGTAGATTTAGACTGGATGAGCATGGAAGCTGAACATCTGTCTTGCTTCTGGAAATCTCTTTTCCGTGTCACTGCTGCTGTGTAATAGTTGTGCAGAGCTGGGGACCTTTCCCTGCTGGGGCTGTGTGTGCTACATCTGCTTTGTTTGAGGTCCTGGACTCTCAGGATGCCCTGGCAGGAACAGTCCATGGAAGCAGGAATGTGTTCATGGTGTACCCTCCAGTTACAGAACCGCTCGTGTTCTGCCTTCCCTGGGAAGGTGAGCCTGGGGAGGAGGGCATGGAGGAAAGTTGGGATATTTTAAACAGCAGCTCAAGCCTCGAGCCTTGTTTCAAAAATGAGCTTTTCAGCAGCGGTGGCTGAATGCAAATCCTGTGCACTGTCTTTGGCACATTCAAGCTGTGTTTTGCAAGAAGTCAGGAAGTGATAAAATTCCTTGAGTTTGAGAATTCATTGTTATAACTTGGAGCATCCTCAGACTTCAGTATCCGTGCAGTCTTTGCTATGCTGGACTGTGTGTGAGAATAGAAAGGCTTTGGTGGTTCAGTGGTTTGTTTGAGATAATTTCTCCCTCTGATACCTTTTCAGACCTCAGATTTCTCACAAATGGGTTGTTCTTGTTTTTCTAGTGTTCCTTCTAAGGACAGTGAAGGCTGCTTAGGTGCAGCTGTCCCTTTTCACAGCTTTCCACAACACTGAGCTGCAGCACTGTCAGGTTCCCTGGTGACTTCAGCTTTGGTGTGAGAGCTCTGCAGGTGAGGTGGGAGGACAGAGCTGGCCTAGCACGGGGCTGGGTTTCTCAGGTGAGCACAGGGCACAGTTCTGGTCCTCTTCTGTAGCATTCTCCCAGTGCTGAGCTCAGAACCTGCAGTTCTGACACTCTCTTGTCTCCCATGATTTATTCATTTATCTTTTAGTTACCTTTTGCTACTGTTTTATAGCAGTTTTGTATGTACTCCTGTGTTATGACTTAACCTCTTCCATTTTTAAGGCATATTTGTTTACAATACATCTCAGTGTTGTATCAAGAGGCTCTCTTGGTATTGTCAGCTCTGAAAATCAACTACAGCAGTTGTCAAAGTCGACAGGTATTTTAAAACTTGATGTTTGAGTTCGGGGTGTCCACAATTTTGTTCTGTTTTGAAATAGAATCTGTAGGAGCAGAAAGAGAAAAGAGACCTCCTGGCCTGGAGGTTGTGGAGATGGATGGTTTATTTTGTCTCCAAAATCACAGTGTGGTATTGCAGGGAGCCCCCCAGGATCTCACACTTGGCAGGTCGGTCAAAAATCCATCAGGATTGCAATGATATTACTTAGAAGCTGTTCAGGATGCTTTATGAGGGATAGGACATTCCTAAAAAAAACCCAACGTGTTTTAAATGTCTTCGAGTAGTTTTGTGTTCACGGAACAAAAGTTTGGACTTCTTTACTCAAAGCACTTCTCTGTTGAGCCCATGCATTGCAGAAGGTTTTCATCTCAACGTGTAGGGGGTGGAACAGGGTAATCCTGAACCTTTGGAAAACAGGGATCGGAATGGAGACGTTGAGTGACCCGAGAGGGGAGGCTGGAGGTGATTTTGGAGCCCATTTCAGCCCTTGAGCAGTACATGCAGCAGTGCTGTACCAATAACTGGAAGCTGTTGTTTTTTATTTTAATTTTTTTTTCCATTTGGGGTTCTTTTTCCATGTTTTTTTTGAACACAGGAAGGCTTTCTGAGGCTTGGCCTCTGCATGGTTCCTGGTGTGTGCTGTGTGCTGGGGTGGGGGGTTACAATACCTGGGTTTGCTCTAAAGCTCCTTGAGATGTGTTGTGGTTTTTGTTTTTCTTTTGGCTCGCATGTCTTAAATCTTCAGGCTTTGAAACTGCTTTCTAGAATTGTGTTGACTTTTTGTTCTGCTGTTGTTCAGTTGCACAGAGTTTTCTATATATGACGTGCTAGTTTGAACGTTAATTCTCTCTGAACAGGGTTAAGATTATTCCTTGTAGTTTAAAAAAAAAAACAACACAAAAATGAAACAAAAAAACCCGGTTGTATCCTAAAATTCCCTTTTCAAATCTTGTTTGTATCCTGTTGCAGTGTTACCAGATGGCCTTATGTACGTCACAGTGTTTTGTGATAAGTACAGTAGCACATTTAATGCTTATTTCCCCTCTGTTTTTATAGCTGAGAAGTATATTCGTAATTCTAGAGCTGAATAAACAGCAACATTCTAGGTAAGGAGGGTGGTTGTCTCCCCTAATGGATATTGGGGCAGCTGGAATTAATCTGGGACTAAATCCTTAACCAGCATGAGAGACTGCCTTGGGAATTCTGAGGATCTTGGCAGATGTGGATCGTGTGCCAGGAGCTTGGAAATCAGAGCAGATCCGGTGGCTCCACCACACCTGCTCCAACTTGCAGGGGCTGAGAACCCGCTCTGGGCAGCTTTTGGAGTGGGAGGCTCAGGGGAGGGAGGCTGAAGTTCATTTTTAGCAACTGAAGCAACCTGCTCAGCTGTGGTAACGTGTGCCAGTTTTGTCCTGTTTATTTCCGCCGGGCAGGTCTGTTCTGGGAAGTGACTTTCTGATGCCTTCAGTGTTTATTCCTTGGTTGCATTTTCAGGCTCCTCTGGGCTCTTTGCTGCAGAGTTTTGGGCAGATTTCCCTGGCAGGGACCCTCCTCTTTAACTCTGCAATGGCCCCAGTTTTACCTTCTGTGACTGCGCTAGAACAAGCAGTGCTAAAAAGGACATTGAAAGCAGCAGAGAGAACATTTTCACTTGCTCTTTCCAGAACAGAGTTGCAATTTTTTTTCCTATAAATATATATATAGTACCAAGTCTAGAGACAAAGCAAGTTATGTTGTAGTGAGTGTCTCAACTTCCTACACTGGAGACTTTTCTAGACATGATCTTTTAGAGACAACTGTAATTTCACCCCTCTGTGGTCCTTGTTACAGTTGGGTGAACCTGCCTGGGACAGAAAAGCTTCTCAGTCTAACTTTCTTTTTTAAATAATACCTTATAATAAGAGTATCTTAATGCCATTGTGTTAAAGAAAATGCTGGTATGTAATGCAAGTACATAAATAGCCAAAGTTTTCAGTAATTGTTCAGTGTTACTAAATTTTGCTTTTATTTAACCTTCCAAGATAACATTTAGGAAGACCTTCAGCATGTTGACATCATAAAAGTCTGATCAACTTGATTAGAGCAGATATGGAGTTATTTGAACACATTTCAGGTTTGAAGACAATTTGGAAGCAAAGTTTTAAGATGCAAAACTTCCTTTGCACTGTCATGACACTTCAAATGCTGCTTTTAGAGTGGCTCGTGGGTAATTGTTATTCAAACATCATGAAGGTCTTTCCTGAGAAATCAGGTGACTTTTCTATTGCTTCAATTTTTGTGCAAAAAAAAATACAAATCAATGTATTGCAATCTTTTTTAAAAACGGGGTGGGAATAGTTCAAAGAAAACTATTTTATGTAAGAACTGACAGAGGGATTTGCTTTGTATAATGCAAGCTGGCTTTAAAAAAGCATTGTAGCAAATTATTCAAGTCAATCATATGTTAATAGTTATGTGCAACCAGACATGCAAAACAATTGTATTTTTTTAAATAAATATTTTTAACAAAGTTTCTGCTCTTCTGACTGGTTTTTTTCAGTAGAGGAAATAGAAAGTTACAGCTGCAGGGCAGCTTGGGCTGGAGAAGGAGGCACTTCAGCAGACCTTGAGCTGAAAAATGCTTTTACAGCATCACAGGCTCGAGTGGAGCGGGAAAGTTTTTTCCCCCAAATCAGGTATTATTCTGGTGAAAATTGCCTTTAAGTAGTATTTTTTTTTCCTTTCAGCAGATTCTACACCTAGACCTGAGAGAGCAGAGTGGAGATTTGAATTGCCAACCTGTACCCAAAGAACTGTTCTCTGGCAGAGTGGGTTTAGCTGTGCTATCAAACCTGCAGGGACGGGCTGAGATTCTCAGACAGTGCTGCTGTGGTTCAGTCATGGCAGGGACTCCCTTTCCAAACAAACTCCCTCCTTGCACTGGTCCTGCTCCAGAGGGCTGCAGAGACCCATTTGTCATTGTGGGTGTTTCCAGGAGAGGAACAGTGGCATCCTGTGGAGCTGGGGAAGAATTACAGCACCTACTGCCCTGGATGGAATCTGGTCTGGGATTGGAAGAGAATCATGGAATGGTTTGGACCAGAAGGGACCTTAAAGCTCACCCAGTTCCACCTTCCACCAGCCCAGGTTGCTCCAGCCTGGCCTTGGACACTTCCAGGGATGGAGCAGCCACAGCTTCTCTGGTTATTCCCATCTTTCTTCCATAAAATATTTTCACAAGCTTCCACAGATGGTCCTGCAGAAACAGCCTCAAGAGCTGATGAGATAAAGTGACTTTGTAGTGAGTGGATTTAACAAATGCAGAACAGATAAGTGCAGGTGAACTTTGGGTTTAGCTCATCCCTGGCCTTCTCCTGCTTCACATCCCAGAGTCAGAATCTATTCTATGATTCTCTAATAAAACTAAACCCGGAGCAACCCGTGGCAAGGGGTGGAACAAGAGGATCTTTAAGGTCTCTTCCAACCCAGACCATTCTGGGATTCTAGAAATGCTAAAAATCAGTTTAAATTAAACAGCTGGTAGATTCAGGCTGAGGTTAAAAACTGGTAAATGTTCCCACTGATAGTCTTGGCCAGAAATAGCTGAAGTTACCCGAGATCCAGGCACGTGAGAAGTTAGCAATCAATCACCTTTAATTAAACACCGCTTTATATACACACATACATATGTACATCCACATACAGCAGTTAAAGCAAGAAAAACATGTCCAGTCACTCACTGGAGAAAGGGCTGGCGGGAGCTTTACATTCCTCTAAAGCCAGGCCTTGCTCTGGAGCTGGACCAGGCCATGCGTGGGCTATGGGAGTACCTTACACAAGGCACCTGGATGAGAATATTGCACAGGTAAAGCAGCTGGAGCCTGGCTCCCAAATACCTCTGTTGAAGCTTCAGTTGGAAGCTGGAAATAAAGCCACCCTAAAAGATACTGCAAGTGCAGCAGCTAAAGTAGTGACCTAAAGCAAAACAAACCATCACAACTCATTCTTTAAAGAAAAAAAAAGAAAAAAGAAAAGAAAATGATTTCAATAATCAAGAGGCCCGAGCATGCTGAGTAAGACACTGTCTCAGTGAACGTGTCTGATACTGTGGAACGTACAGGAATCGAGTGCAGACACAGACAGGTCCTGCTCCCACGTGCACCTGGGGGCTCTGCCACTGGGCAACCTTCCCCCTTTGGGAGGCTAAATGGAGGTCACATTGACTCGAGTCCTTGCTGCACAAAAATGAATTAAAATCCAGAGTTGTGCTGTAAATTCAAGGGGCTTCTGTACATTACAGGGCAGAAAAACAACCTGTTAAATTCAATGACTAAGCCAGGAACCATTCAGTCTTAGACACGGAGCAGAGAGAACCTCTTCCTTCCAACCCTCCTTCCTGAACAGGTAAGAAAGTCCATTTGCAAGAGGAATTGTGAAATCCTCCCTGCTCCCCCCTTTCAGCCACAGGGTCAGGCTGGCACTTCCAGTCTTTTTGGTCCAAGTGCCACTGGCACCCCGAGCTCGGCTCGCCGCAGTGTTCTAGGATGTTTCCTTGACTCTCACCCAATCTCGTGTGCTTCTGATTGCAGAGAACTTGCATGATTCAGTCATTAAATGTGAAATCGTCCTCGGGAATGCTCAGCTGGGGGGTCCTTTATTGCTTGGCTGGAGCTTGGCCCCTTCCTCAGCGCTGGTACTGCCCCGTGTCATCGCTCACTGCTGCTTTGGCAGGAGAGGCGTCGTCCAGCTCTGCCAAGGGGACACCGCACACCTCAGGGCACAGTCCTGCTGAGCCTAAAGCTGGGGCAGGAGCTCTCCCAGACAGGAATGCTGCTTCTCCATCACCCACCACACCAGCTCAATTCACTGGATCGCTGAGGTTGGAAAATCCCTGCAGGATCTCCGAGTCCACCCCATGCCCGATGCCCACCCTGTCCCCCAGCCCAGAGCACAGAGTGCCACATCCAGTCAATCCTTGGGCACCTCCAGGGATGGGAACTCCAACCTCCCTGAACAGCCCCTTCCAATGCCAAATCACCCCTTTCCTGCACCCTGGACACGTTCTCCCCTGTCACACTCTGCTCCTTTTGTAAGAGGTGCTCATAAAAACAAGCAGCGTGTGCAGACTGGGGTGATAAGCAAGAAGCCCTTTCTCAGGGAGGCTTTGTACAAGAGCCTGACAGCTGCCCTTGGATAGCAGACCCACTTGTTCCCTGGATTTCAGCCAGGGAACAGCACAGGGAAGCTGGTGCAGCCTCTCTCTCTCTGAGATCCACAGACCAGTCCTACTTTTTCCCTCCCTTCTCCAACAGAAAAGAAAGCAAACCCTGGGTTTTGGCTGCCAAGGCTTTGCGGGCAAGTCAAAGCAGGAAGAGGGGAGAGGAAGCAGCAGTAAAATAAACATTTCCTTGCATTTTGCTGAACTGCTGGGCCCCGGCTCTGGAGTGATGCAGGTGCTGCTCTTCCCTTCCTTCCAAAAGCAGGGCTGAGGGCTGATGCTTTCTTACCTGGGGAGGGCTTGGGGTACATCCTGTGGAAAAACACCAGCAAGGCGTAGAAGGTAAAGGCCAGGCATCCAAAGATCATCCCACAGACCAGGAAACTGTAGCTGCCCCGATCATGGATGATCTGCAGTGGGAAGGGAAATAAAAAAGGGAGCAGACACCACTCAGACACCTCATGGGCACTCACAGCAAGGGCTTTGCTGGTGGAGAACTCAAGGGTCGGGCTGTGCTTCTTCCCAGCAGCTGCACAAAAGGTTTGGACTTAAAGTTCCAGTCGGTTTTTGGCACGTCTCATCTACTTACCGACCCCACCAGGAGCTGTAGTACCATCTCTCCAATCCCAGCTCCAGTCACCAACACGGTTGTGGCACAACCTGCAAAGAAATGGTGGCAGGGACAGATGGCACAAGCAGCAGGATCAGCTCTGAACTGCTCTTGCCTGGATGTCTCCACATAAAGGCTGCAAACACTCAATGCACCTTCCCATTGAACGCTGAGAACGCCTCTGCTCACCTGCAGCAGTGCCCACAGCTCAAAGTTTAAGCCAACCCCAAACCTCCTGTCCCTTGTCTCTGGTGGCAGAGGTGCTGCTGCTTCTTGCTGGAAAGATTCTCATTTTTCTGTCTCGCTGCCCCCGAGACAGAGGTTGGCAGAGACCTCCTGGGAGAGCTGGCAAGACTCTGGGATTTGCAGCTCACTGATAATCTGAGGATGTTTGCAAAACTGTCTCCCTGTAAAAGCCTCTAAAGCAGCACTTCTTTGAGCCTGAGATCCCTAAAGCTGCAGGAAAGCAGGACCCAGGCTGGATCCCCGCCTGGGGAAGTTGCTGGCCAGGGAAGGAGCAATGGTTACAGCCTGGTTTTCTGACTATAAGCTTGAATAAACATTTGCATCCCAAAGCAGCTCTTGCTTCCAGGACCACCTGGGCATCCCTGGAGAGGGAAGGAGCTGCTTGGTGCGATGGTATCTGAGCACCCACCTGCTCTCCAGAGCCTGCCAGGTGTGCCCAAGTCCCAGCTCACCTTTGTACTGCAGGATGTCCTCAGTGTAGGCCAACATGCTGGGGAAGGTGCTGCTGAGGAACAGCCCCAGGGATGCTGTGCCCACGAACAGGAAGACGACGCTGGAGGAGAAGATCAGGAGCAGCAGGAAGGTTACCAGGACTCCGACCTGTGAGCGGCACACAGAGGGTCAGAAAGAGAAATGCTGAGCTGCCACAGGCTCTGGATTTTATTTCTAGTAGGAAAAAAACAACGTGGAAAAGGGGATATGCTGAAAAAAGGTCAGGCTTTGTGGAAATGAAGCAATCACACAAATAAAATCCATCTGCCTTTAAAGAATTTGTGTTTTATAACAGGATTTTAGAGTATAACTTGGTACTTAACTTATGTAGGAACTTTAGTCTGTATCTGAAAAATATTTATATTTCATATTTAAAATAATTACTATAATAATTATTAATATATTACAAGCTATGTAAATATTACTATAATATTACAAGCTATGTAAACATAACTATCTAGAGAGCTAAATAACATAATTAATAAACACAGTAGTACGGCTCCTTCCATGACATTTACATATTTCAATCACCACTAATTCTTTAACCTGCCTTGACGCCCGAGTGAGCCCGGGCAGAGTCAGCAGAGGGAGCTCGGATATTCCAGCTGGGCTGGAATTATTGGCTCGGCCCTGATCGAGGCTCATGGGCCACTCGGACTCCGAAGCAGCTCAATTCCAGCTGCAGTTCACTGTGACCCTGCAGTGACTCCAAGAGCTGGTGTGTCCTACAGGAGCAGTGCCAGCTCCCAGCATTGCATTGCACAGGGGGCAGTGCCACTCAAGTGAATTTTTACTTAAAATACCCCAAATGTCTCTGCTCACCACCCTGTCAGATGTGCTCAGCCTCACAGTGTCAGCTGTGGAGCTCACCACCAAAATAACTCCTGGTTTGAACAAACTCTAAATTAACAGCCTTCTCAGTCCTTTCTTCTGCCTTGTACAAAGAGGGAATGGGATCGTCTCCCTCCCTCCCTCTGCCTCGGCCCCACACACACCTCCCTTACACACCCCGAAAAGGATTCCTTTCCTTTAAGCCACCTCACACCACGCTGGTTTCTTTGACAACTGCCCCGGTCTGAGCAGAGAATTTACGGAATGACCTTCCCTCTCCCATGGCCAGCCCGGGAATTCCTTCCCCTGCAGACGCCAGAGCGGACACTGCGCAGAGTAAATGAAGCTGGCAGACACTTCACGGGGTGCTCCCACAGGAGCAGGCTCAGGAAGGTTGTACCATCACGTTTTGAGTCTGCAGGGCACCTTGTCCAGCCCTACCTGGTGCAAACCTGCCCCGGGGGTGGCACGAGAGGGGCTGGAGCTCCAAACCAAGCCGAGACGAGGTGGGACTAAAGCAGCCTAAAGCCTTACCACGTTGATGAAGACCATGGTTGCCGGCTTCATGCGGTAGGACACGGGGATGGAGATGAGCCTGCCCAGGGTGATGAAGCCCCAGAAGAGGCTGGGCAGGTACCCAGCCACTTTGTGCACCACGGAGAGAGGCTCCTCCACGGCGTAGCTGTACACGAAGCCCGAGTACTCTCCCTGCAGGGAAACCAAGCGTTCCGTCACAGCCAGGGCACGGATCCAACCTGACCTCGCTCCCTCACTTGGGGCAGCTCTGGGGAGCCCACCCGTGACCTGCAGGAACCTGTTCCCAAGGGTTTGCAGCTTCCAGCAGAAGCTCTGCTAAGAGGGCAAGACTTCACAGCAACGCCAGGGAAAGCGTTCGGTCTGCAGAGGTTCCCTCTTCCCTTTTGGAACTCCACGCTCTCGAAACATCCCATTTAGAACCCGGAGCTGACCACCCTTGAAGGTGCACACCCTGGGAAGTTCTGTGCAAACCCCGCTCAGCTCAGGACCCTGCTAAGACCCAGCAGCGTTTTACCATGACGCAAAGCTGTCGAAAGAAAAAGAACAGCGTGTTGGCAGCCAAGAGTGAGCCCCTCCAGCTTGGACAGAGCCACACACAGCACAGCCCATGCAGGGACAGGCTGCCAGGCCACTGCAGGGCTGCACCATCCCACGTGCTCTCAGCTTGGGCTTGGAGGGCTCAGGAGACCCGTCAAACACGGAGCCACCGCTCCTCATGAATTAACACAAAGCTGTTCTTGGCTGACAAGAGAGGAGACCTCTGCTGTGTAGCCGTCCCAGCTGTGGTCAGTGGCAGCAGCAATGGAGCTGCAACACCACAGAGCCCAGCAGAAGGCACGGAAGCCTCCCAAGAAGCAGGACACACGTCAGCCTCGCTGTGGTTAGCTCTGAATGAGCTCCTCGGGCCCCGCTGTGCTGCATGGCACACCCTCGTGCCCAGCCCAGAGATGCCACACGCTGGGCTGTGGTTTGGAAGGAAGAAAGGCGCAGAGCTTTGCTCAGACAAGATCCCTCCACCAGCTGAACTCACCACAATCCCATCAGTCATGAAGAGAACAAGAGCCCCAGTGACGTGGACTGCGAAGTAGGTGTAAGAAGCCCCTCTGAAGTTTTTGCTTTGGCAGCAGCTAAAGAAGTCATCGTGACCTGGTGAAAAACAATGCAAAGCAAACTTCGCTGAAGGTCCCCTCGGGGCTGGGTGGCTCCCAAGCCCTCAGTGGGGGTTTGTGTTGTGCCCAGACTCACAGAGGACTGTGGACATGGGGCACTGCTGACCTCGGCTGGCACCACCTCACCTCTGCCCACCCCTAAGCTTTCAGAAGGAAGATGGATGGATTTATGGGCTGCTGTCCACAGACTGGGATCCCGGCTCTCCAGGGAACTCTTTCTGGAGCTGCTTGTGCTCCCCTTCCCATTGAGGGGCCACATTGCTGGCCCTGCTCTAACAGGCAATAAAACCAAGCCCACTCATCCACAGCACTCAGAGCCCCTCATCCCTGGAACCACCACTGGGAGAGTCCTGCCCAGGAGACCTCACATTCCTCGGATAAATTATATTTAACCAAACCTGCTCCCACCTTCCAGAATTCCCTATAATTCCCTTTTATTGCTCAGGTAAAGCCATCTCTCCAGAAAGAACACTGAACACCCCCTTGACAGCCCTAAGCCATGTTTACTTCCAAGATTCACTGTTTAACCAAAGAATTTACTTTGATACTTTTCTCCTGGGTAGCAAAGAACAATGTCACTATTGTCCCCAAAACAGGGTGTAGTCACAAGCTCAAGAGCAAACTATTGCTGGATCTCGCTCTTCCCCTCAAACAAGGGCACTGCCCTTATTCCTTTCCCAGAAAAATCAGCATCTGCAGCTCGATGGCCACTTTTAAACTGAACAGCCAGGGAGAAACCTGCCCCAAAACCAGAGGGAACAAAGGGGCACAACCTTCACGTTTGCTTTAAGGACTGGGGAGCCCAGGGTCAGTTTTAGGGTGGCCTGGAGAAATACAGCCAGGAGTCCTAATCAGGATCAGGATTGCAATCTCTCTTCAGGGGTTCCATCTAATTGGAGGGTAATTGGGCACCAAATGGGTTGTTTGGATTGTTTGAGTGCCTCTGGATCAGATTCATGTGTACACTCTGGAAAGGTTCCTCCCCAGACGACAGCGCTGGGTGTCACTCGTTAAACCCGAGAGGGAAGTGCCCCCAGCTCACCTCCGGCTGCCTGGGGTCTCTGCACGGGCGTGGAGAGCTCGTCCTTGTCCACGGGCCGTGTCTCCATGGCCAGCTCATCAGCCGAGAGCAGGGGGTGGCTGCTGCCGTTGAAACACGGGACCATCCTCTCCTTGTAGAGCAGGAAAAACACCGCGATGGGCACGGGCAGCTGGGCAGGGGCAGAAGGGGCAGGTGAGCGCGGCAAGCCTGGCAAAAACACAGCCCGGCTCCCCGCTCCCACAACGGAGGTGCCTGAATTGACCCCCGAGAGCAAGCACAGAGGATGACAACTGACTGAAGAGCGTGAAATGCTTTGCCCCTTCTGCAGGCAGCATTTCACGTTTATATTTTGCTGAAAGTTCTGAAGTAAGCTTGAAAAAAAATGTCACCTGGCACAAACTGCTCCTGGTTATTCCTTCTATGCAACGATGAAATAACGTGTAGTTTCTGTGCAGGGTTTCTTGACACAGACTAGGCACAGGAAGGGGAGGTGAGGGTAAGGAGCCACTGTGGGAGGGATGGTGCTTGTTGGGAGATGGTAGAGAGGGGGGAAAATAAAGCAAGTTGGGAGAAAACTCTCCTGATCTGCTGGGGCAAATCCAGCCAGTCCCTGTGGGATGCCAGGTGGGCTGGGGACAACTCAGCTGGCACTGGGGACAGAAGCACCTAAATACAAACCTCAGGAAGCACCAACCCAGCCCCGCAAAACCAAAACATTCTGGCGTCCAACATTTGTCCACTTCTGCCCAAAGAATAAAACAATAAAGCAGCTTTAGCCCGTGGAAAGTTTCAGTGGGAGACTTTCTGCGGCTGGGATTCTCTGGGAGGGAAGAGCAAACTGCTCCAAGCCCCATCCCCAGCCATTAGCAGAGGTTGCTCAGCATCTCCTAAGAGATGAGCTCGGGGTTCCCAGGCCAACAGTGACAGCACAGCCACAGCTGAGTGACTCCAAACAGCCCCTTGGCTCAGCCTCTGGACCAGCAGGGACCCGAGAGCTCCCAGCCACTTCCGTCGCTTCCTTAGAAACCCCTGTGCGTCCAGGGATGCTCCCAGCATTCCCATTATTCCCCGCACTCCCACCCCACACCATTCCCTCCCTGCCTGGTGCCAGCTCACGCAGGGACCGGGGGCTTGCACCTCCATCAGACAGCGGCCACAGCACGGGATTCCCTGGCACCGTGCTCCCAGGGGATGAGCCCGCTCCCTGCACACTCCCACGACTCGGTGGGGCCTCCCAGTCCCTTGGGAATTGCACTTTTTTGTGGTGAGAAAACAGAGGGAAGCAAAGGGAGCCGTTCTGTCCCTCGCCAGCCCTCCCGCCACAACCCAGTGGTGTTTACTCTGCAGCAAACCGGGGGAGAAAGCCAGGAAATCCTAAGTGACAGCTCATTCCCTTGTTTTCTGCACGTCTGTGAGCGAGTGCGAGCTCTAGCTCCAAATTTCCTGCCTTTTGTTGGCTCGTGGCATGATTTAAATGTATGGAGAACTCCCCCCCACACCCCACCCCGCCTCTCTCGCCTCAATTCATTTATGAGTCTTCATTGTTCTGGGAACAATGGGAATAGGAACAGTTAGTTCGGTCCCATGGAAGAAAAACGCATTTGCTTGATAGTTCTGATCCTTCCGGAGGTCAGGACCAGATTTTATTCTTCTAAATTGCAGATTTTGCAAAAAATCTACCCACACAGAGGGACTGTCCATACAGATAACGGCCCTGGGCACTTCCAGCCTTAAGGAGCACTTGATGCATGCAGAGAAAAGGGCCCAAATTTGGGAATTTCCAGTTCCCAAAGTGTAGGTGTATCCCTGCTCTCCACGCCCTTATCTCCAGAGCAAGCGGGTCCCTTTTGCTTTAACCAGGCTGTTCCATTCCTGCTGGGTCCCACCCACGGGGGGCACTTCACCTGGTGGATGGTCACCTGTGGCCACCTGGCCCCCAGGAGGCTCCAGCCAAAGGTCTGAGGTGGGTACAGGGGATGGAGCCCCACAAACACAGCTATTACACGGGCAGCTGGAGAGGAGCAAACAGAGCCGAACACCAGAGCCCTGCCAGGGCACGTTTCACCAAGCAAAGGGATAAATCCACCCCGGAGGAGCAGCCTGCCCTGACTGCAGGACAAGGACAGCTCAAAGACCATCCCTCCCACTGCCACGAGCCGGTGCTGAGCCCCTCTCCCCATCCACAGCTCCCACATTCCTGGCCCCCGGAGCCAGGACACAAGCAGGGCCACCGTGCTTCTGGCAGGATCCTGTTACTCAGCTCCCCCCTGCTCTCCTGGGGCTCAGCCTTGGCTGGCTGGGCTGCCTGGCACGAGACAAAGAGCTCCCAAAGCCCCCAAACCCTGCAGGGAGCCCAAACGGCGAGAAAAGGAGATGAACCACAGCACAAGCCCTAAAAACAAGGATGCTGGTCCCCAAAGCACCACCCTGCAGAGCCAACAGCGTCCCACGCTGTCCCCAAGCCCACCAAGCTGCAGCCCCCAGTCCTGAGCAGGCATTTGCTCACAGACTCTCTTCCCAGGGCAATTTTGCTGCTTTCCTGCCTTTTTCAGCAGGTTTTCCTTTTTCCAAAGGGGAAGGGGGCACCTGAGCATCCCACCAGGATCCTGCTCAAGCCAAAGGACCAACTCTTCCAGGGCTGTTCCCTCCCCTGGCAGCTTTTAACCAACATTGTAAACTCCACCAGTTGCTGCATCCCGTGGAGCAGCGTGGGGATAACCCAGCTCCTTCATTCCAGCTGCTATTTCGGTCTGTCCTCCCAGGAACACGGGATCATTCCCTGCTATTGTATCCAGGCTACTTTTGAGCAACCTAAGCACAACGGAGAGTCCCACACTTCCCCTGGGAAACCACCTTCCGGACAAACACATCCCTCTCAGAGGGACATTTTCCTGATTTCCAACCCCTTGGAATGGGCCACGTGGTGAAATTTCCGTTCTGTGGGAAACTGAATTTTAAAATATGTTTTTGTTCCAAATCTGGATGAAAAGGCAAAATTTTTCTCTTCGAATGAAAGATTTTGGCTGGGAGTCATCCGAGCACTTTGTTTTGATTATGCTGAGCTGCTTAATTTTACTAAAGCAAAACCATTTCGTCTCAATAACATCAACACGACTCCGCTGTCAGCTTTACACACCACTCTTGTGCCAGAGTCGAATTGAGACATTTCCACTTTAAACAAAAGCAAGAACTCAAAATGAATCATTTCAGCTTGTGTCTTGTCAGAATGCACACAGCCCTGAGAAAACGGGGATGGAAATGTGGCTTTGAGCATTTTATAACCGAGTTGCTGGTCCTGGTTTCCATTGCTCTAGTTTACTCATTTTGTCCATGCCCCTGGGGTTTAAATACCTCTTACCATCGCCTCCCTTTGATGTTTATACCTTAAAAGAGGGTCAGCAGTTTTGGAACTGAACCACTCTCAGCATCTCCAGTGGGCTGGGTTAGTTTAGACAAGGAATAAAGTCAGCTCCCTCAGCGAGGATTTGGGAATGACAGTAACAGCTTGGCTTTGGCACAGGGACACCCTCCAGGGCTGTGCACATCCAACTCCCCATTCCACGTCTTTCTTAACCCTCATCCCAAACCCCACGGGCCTCCAGCACCCCAGCCCCCCCTGCCACATTCCTGGTCCTGGATGCTGTAGGAATTCTGTGGTCACTGTGTGCACGCACAAACCACCCACACAAGCAAATGGCACTCGGGCACGTCGTGATGCACCAGCCCAGCTCACAACCTGCTGGGCACAGCCTGCGCTCCCATCCTGCCCCAAAATGTCCACAGGACACTGCTGGGAACAGAGAAGGGTCTGGCAACCACCACCAGCGCTCCCAATTTGAGTCCAAAGCAGGTATCAAACACCGCTACAAAACTAAATTAGCTGGCCCAGAATTGACTGGCAAAGGAGATAAGGCTCCGGTGTAATTAAAAGCACATTTCCCATGGCATGGGCAGACTTGGAGGTAATTAAGGCAGCTTCTCCTCCCAGGCAGAGCGCTCTTCTGGTATTTCTGCACAGCAGCTCATTCCAGTCCCTGCCCAGCTCCTCCACCTGCCTGCTCTCCTCCCATCCTCCCCCTGCATGAGGGGCACTGGGGCAAGTTTTAGTTATTGAGCAGATGGGAAAAACACAAGGAAAGCAGTTCCCTTTGCCCAGTGCAGACGGAGTGGGGAAAGATCCAGGGCTGCTGGGACAGGGAGAAGGAGCATCCACACATCCTCATGCCTTGGCAGCAGGGCAGTGCCTGAGGTGCACAGGGAAGGGGCTGCAGGGCACACAGAAACCAGGAGGTCCTTTTGGTAGGATCACCCTTCACTTCTACTTGCAGGAGTCCTCAGGGGAGCAAAAGGGGCACCAGATTGGCAGCCCCTGCCCTGCCAGATGTTTATGAATAGAGAATAGAGCACCTTACAGCAAGGGCTCCAGGGGCTGGGCTCTGCCCTGCCCACGGGGCACCCCGGGACCCCCACCCACGGGGGTTTCCATCCACAACCCATAACCAGGCTTGGCATCAGCCCTGGCACGAGCAGCACCACTCGGCAGGGCTGATGTTCCCTGCAACAACACCGTGCTTTTATCACTCCAGATCTACACGGGCCATTAGACACATCCTGGAAGGGCTGCTGCTGCCAGGGGAGGGACGGCAGCAGCTCTGCTGCAGAGGGACTGGAGATGGGCACGACACGGCCACAGCCCTGCCAGGCTGTGCAAGGGACCAGCTGGGTTTAATCCTGCTGGGATTTGGCATTAACCAGAGATAAGGAAAAAAGGCCAGGTTGGACGGGGCCCCGAGCTCCCTGGTCTGGTGAATGGCATCCCTGCCCAAGCCCAGGGGATGCTGGAGGGACAAACTGCTCCCAGGGAGCTCAGACAAATCCCTGCAGGATGGTACGTCCACTCCACCCTGTCTGATATCTCTGCTCTGCACAGTCCTGCCCCGAGAAACTGGGCACCTGGCAAAAAATGAACCTTTTCTGTGGACCAACACAACCACCCCTGTGCCTCTTCCCCTCGCTGGGACCACCCAACAGGCACCGCCACTCCAACCACCACAGCCTCCCCCAAACGTGAGGGGCAGGGATGTCCCCAGCAACATCCCAGGCCACTGGAACTTACATTGATGAGGGCCATGATCCAGAAGGCGTAGGAGACCCGTGTGACCACCATGCCCTTCATGGGCAGGTCGTAGTGGGACAGGTTGCCGGGGTGGTGCGGCACCAGGGACTTGCGGATGTGCGGCAGGTTGCTGGAGGCGTTGGCCGTGGAGTTGGAGAGGATGCAGTTGGTGTCCGAGAGGAAGGGGTCGGCTATCAGGGGGCTCAGCAGCGCCCCAAAGCCCACGAAGAAATGAAGGGCCTGCAGGAGAGGAGACACACGGGCAGAGCAGGGCGGTGGCAGAACCCTCGCTCCTCTTCCAGCCCCAAGGCGGGAGCTCCACACCCACCTGCAGGAAGATGGCAGAGTCCTTCTGGTAGATCTTCACCAGCTGCATGTTGGAGATGGTGTCGATGCAACCCATGGCCAGCCCTGCCACAGCCATGACCACAGCCAGGACCACCACATTGTGGCACAGGGGGATGATGGCGAAGACAAGGGAGATGGCCAGGGATGAGGCGAAGAGTGCAAACAAGGACTGAGCCAACCTGAGAGCGGGAAAGAGGAAAGACAGGACAGAATTAGTACCATGGGAGCAGCACCCGCACCACACCTGCCTCCTGCTTCCAGCCCCAGGTCAGCGGATGCCATAGGCACCAGCAGGAGATGTGCACACGAGCTGCAGCTCCAGCACACGCTCTTCTGGTGAGGCAAGGGAGATGCTGCACATCCCACACTCCCACGTCTCCACGTCACCACCACGGCCAGCACAGGGCACTGTCTCAAAGAGGCAGATCTTCCACCCAGCTTCTGTGGAGAAGAGAAACTACCCCTTCAAACCCACCTTCTGTGTGTTTAAAGGCAAAATAACAACCTTCCCTTGTTAACTGGGCAGATCTGGGGATGGAAGGAGACGTGGGTCCATGCAGGTGAGTACACATCGTGATATTTGAGCAGCTCTGGGGCATTTCTCTCTCATGTATCCCACAAGAGCTGCTGGCACCCACATCACCCTGTCATCCCAGACCTGCCTGAACGTGCTGTCCTATTCACAGGGAACACAGGGAAGCCGCTGCAGTTCCCTCTCTGTGCCCTGTGCCATCTCTGTTCTGGCAGCACCATCCCTCCTCCCAGCACGACAAGGTGGGATCTGGCACTGCTGCCACTCCTGGTGCAGCCACTCCCCAACCCACGAGGTGCACCAGAGCAGCCCCAGGGCTGTGTGTGGTGCTGGAGGCAGAGCTGGTGTGTCCCCTCTCGGGTCTGGCAGCAGCAGAGGCTGCTCCTGGTGAGAGGGGGAGAGCCAGGGAACAGCACCCGGGCTGGCACCGCGCGGCTCCGGAGCTGCCAAGTGGGAAGGCAGGAAGGAAGGAAGGAAACAGGGACCAGACAGCGAAGCACTGGAACCAGCAGAAAGATGGGGCTGTAAAGGCACAGCAGACAGCAAGTAGCATAGGCAGGTCCCTGTCCCACCCCATGCTCCCAAGCCCTGGGAGAAGCTGCTTGATGAGTTGGCAATTAGCAATAACTGGGGTCTGCTGGGGGACGTGGGTCTGTCCACAGCAAAGGGCTGGCAGGGCACAGGTACATCCCCAGCACAGACAGGTAACCAGCAAGGAAAAACCCACACCTCTGCTCCACACTCTGCCAGCGAGGCAGGACAAGGCAAGGAGGAGGCAGAGACTGGGAGCACAGCGGAGCTGCTGGGCATCTTGGTGCCACCCCTCCTGCCCTGCCTGCTCGTCCAGAACGGCCTGGCCTTGGCCATGTCACTGTGTCTCTGTGGCCCTCATCCACCTGCAGCCCCAGAGGGGTTTGGTCCTCCACGTCGTGCTCGTTGCTTACACTGCACTTCAATGGCACCGCGGAGAAAACGGGCCAAGGGCACCTCTGCTTTATTCTGCTGCCCAGTGGCACAGAGCTGGCCGTGCCAGAGCCCTGGTGTGCTCACATCACCCAGCCCAGCTCACCTGTCAGCCAGCCCGTGCCGGAGGAGACAGCACTTCACAAAGCTGCAACTACTGATCCTCCTCTGACAGCAAACCGGGGAGCCAGTGTGGGATTTCTGGGGGAGGGAGGGAGCCGGGCGAGATGTGCACAGTCACGGCAGCAAACGCAGCTAACAAATGAGACAGAAGCAGCCTGGAGAGATGAGGCAGCTCTCTCCAGGGTACAGCAGGAGGGAGAGAGGCAGAGGCACCAGCAGCTGGTGCATCCGAGGCCGGGAGCGATGGGGAAAAGCACGTGAGACATCCCCAAAACGCCTCTTCCCTTCTGCAGCCCCAGCAAAGCCACCACGGCACCGCCTGCGCTTGGCTGGGGAGCGCCTTCGGTGCTGGAGCGAAACATTAATTGTGGATGATGTGACGGCCTTAATAAGCCTTAAAAATATCACCTCAGTTTGCCCCAATGAGTACAAATTCCTGCCTCCAGCCGTAAGTTAGAAGCACAACTGTTCCCCATTGCAAACACCAGCAGCCCAGGGTGGAACACAGCCCTGCTGCCCCTTCCCTGGCTCTGGCATTAGCGGGGAGGAGACCAAGAAATTGCTGCTGCCCATGACAGATCCCAAAGATGTAGCTGCAGGACACAGCTCAGCACCCAGGGTGGCACCGAACAACCCTCTGAGGGATTTCGGTGGAAACAAACCCTTTTGAAAGCATCCCTTAATGAGGTACCCCGTGGCTTTCAGAGTACCTTGTGTCTTGATGATGCAAAGCCAATGCACCCCTCCAAAGGGCTTAAAAAGCAGCCCTACTGTCATGCCAGAGTCTGGTCTCTGACACCACTGTGTCCCCACCACTAACTGGTCCTCATGCCCAGCTCAGCTCTGGACCAGCTGTGGCTGTGCCCAGGGCAGGCTCCAGGGTATGAAATGAGTCTTGGAATGGCACAGACTGTTTCAGGATCACCCAGAGATTGCCCAGGCTCCATCACACGGCTTGAGGGAAGGTCTGCAGCTGCCCCTGAGAGGTTTAGGCTGATCTCCATAGGATTAGGATGGTCAATTCTACAGTCAATCCTGTAGTCACAGCCAGCAAAGCTTCCCCCCTCCTTCCCACACAGCCCACAGAAACCCCCACCTCGGTGTTCCCATTGCAGCAGGCTCTCTTCAGCTTCAAGTACATTTTTCCCCACCCCAGGGAGCATTTTCTAAGTCGCTCACATCAAGAAGAAAAATGATAATCAGGCTAACTCAGACTTGCAAAACTGATCATTAAAACCCCAAAGCCCTAAGGGGACAAGGTGAGCACATGGAGGAGGTGTGGATTATCCCACATCAGCCTTCAGGTCCCCTTGTCTCCAGGAGGAAGCACAGCCAGGCTCAGGGAGCATTGCCTCCCCCAAGGAGCTCATGCTCAAGTCACTGTGCTGCTCTCTCAGCAACAAAAGGCTTCCCTTTGCAGAGAGACGTGTCCTGTGTGCACCAGCCACATGCTGGAGCTGAAAGTCTGCAGGGCAGGGAGAGAACAGGGCCAACACTCTCAGCTGTGACATGCACAGGTGCCCTGAGATGAAAGGATAGTAAAAGGCTTCCATCACATCCACCCTCCAGGTCCTGGTGTGGATCACCCCAAGTAGAGCCTGCTCAGGGCTCCAACACATCACCAGACCCACCAGTCCTCTCCTCTGCTAACACCAGTGGGATTAGCTCAGGGCTGACCCCAACACTGGGAGCAAAAGTAAATATTCAGCAGGACACAAAAACGCAGTTCCTGAATAAAAAACCCAAACTGGGGCTCAGCTCAGTGACTCTGGTGCTTCTGTTACCAGTGTGTGTAGCACAGCAGCAGTGTGACTTTAACTTCACAATGCAAGCCTAAAATCCAGCAAAATGGGACAGGAAAGCGGGAAGAGAGAGGGAGAATGACACGGGATGCAGGTGAACAGAGCTCACCTCTGGAACTTGCAGTGCCCGGTGGATTTCCTGCTCAGGGGTGGATTTCCCAAAAACCTCACCTCCCACTTGGGTTTCTGAGCCCAGGGAGGGCTTCGGGTCCTCCCAGCACTCCCACCCCAACACTGCTGGCTGCACACGCAGCCTCACCCCACGTCAGGTGCTCCTGGGAATGGAGTCCAGGTAATTCCAGGAAACCAGAGTCCTCGGGGCACTTCACACAGAGGTGAAAAGGAGTCCTTAGAGAGGGCACCAGCTCCTGCCAGGGCTGTCTGTGCCCCGGCAGCCTCTAAAACACCGTGGCAGCACCAGGGTTCACACTCCACCTCAACCTCACTCATGCAAACACCCTGTGAAAAGCTGTATTTTCTGAAGCAGAGCTTGTCACAACAAGCCAGCGGACCCCAAAAGAGCAGCAGCCTGTTGTGGACCTGAGTGTGAGCTTAAAGAACACACCTTGAAGTTACATGTTACTCCCCCAATGAGCAAGATCATCATCCCTCAGGGGACCTCACAATGGCAAACTTTCTTCTTCCTTGAAATCTCACATGAAAGGGAATTCTGGAGCTGGTTCTGGCAGCCCAGGCTCATGCTGAAGGGATTCATGCTCTGGGATTCCAGCTGGGCCAGGAGCAGGGACCACAGCCCAGCACTCAGCACCTCCTCTGGTGAGAGGAACAAACTTTATTTAGGTCCCACCACTCAATTCTGTCACAGAATCCAGTGACAACACTGCTGTCCCTCGTGAGTCCACCCCTCAGTGCAGCACATACTTTAATCAAAAGCAAGCAGGAAAGCCTGTGCTCCTCAGGCATTAGGAATCACACACAGCTTGCAGCCAGGCTTGGCTCACAGGCAGGTAACGCTTGGGATGCTCTAGGGCAGCTTTCCATCTCCTAACTGGAAACGATGACCTGTCCAGTGCTCCTCACTGCCTGGCACCAGGGCCGGCATAATTTGATTTATAAACCTTCAGCAGGGCCCAGAAGTAGAAACCCTCAGCAGCAGGACAGCTCAATCCATCCATCCCTGAGGAGGGAACAGTACTGGAGCTCTCGGAGCCAGAACAGTTGACATTCCCATCCAAACCCACACTTTAGTACCCTGCCAGGCTCCGAGTAACCCCCCACAACACTCACGAGCTGCAAGTACCTGAAACATTCCCTCCTGCCTGGCAGGGCTGCCAGTCCTCAGATGGGACTCACAGGCACTTCACAAAACCTCCAGGAGGCTGCAACCCCCAACACATCCTGGTTCGTGACCACAGCCAGCAGCAAACACACTCTTTTCTCCTCTGCAGCTGCAGAGTGAAAAGTCTGGGAGTCTCCAAGCACAAACCCCCCAACGGGTCTGTGTACCCAGGGCCCAAGGGCAGGAGCTTTGGTTGGAGCTGACAACAGGAAACAATTCTGCATTTTCCTTCCCTGCTCCTTCAAACATATGCGAGGCAGCCCGGGGGCTGGCAAAGGCTCTGCCTGCTGACCCAGCAGTCTCAGAGCCGTGTCAGACCCAGAGCGAGGTTCCCACGTGCTGTTCCCATTCCTGTGCGCCCCACCTGGCACCTCCTGCCCTGGCACAGCCCCACCGAGCAGCTCCTGCCACTCCACTAAACCTCTGGACTCCACCAGACAGGGCAGTTCCACGTACCAGGATGGCAATTTACAGGTGCTCTAACACCTCCTCCTTTAGCCAACACTCTCCTCAGCTCACAAGGCAAGAGCGAGAAGGTAAAAACGTTTAACAAAGCGTTTCCAAAGGAGCATTTTAAAGGATTCTTGCAAAATCCTCCCATCTACAGCTCACACATACTCACGGTGTGTGTATCAGACACACACGGAGCTGACACGTTACATCACCACCCGGAGAATTAGTGACAATGTAAATAATCAGCTGATTCTCAGAACTGTCACCAAGCCTCAAATCAAACGCCTCCCTGGCAATCTTTAGGGCTGAGCCATCGGGGCTTATTTATTTTAAACACATCCTGGACAGAAGGCTCGCTGCAAAGCCGTGTTTGGCTGTGCCCGGCTCTCTCACCAGCCCCCCAAATTCCCTGCTGACCCCCAAGCCCCTCTGAGTCCCCCCCAGCCGCACCACGAGGACCACTCTCATCCCACCACGTGTTTGCCCAAACTCCCGGGACTGCTGACCCCGAGCTTCTTCAAACGCGCTTCCCAAATGATTTTTGGCCATAAGCAATCAAGGTGAAGGGAAACACCCTCCCGGGGAAGTTCTGGCTGGAACTTCGCACTGAGGCTACCGCCGTGCTGAGCTCCGGGAAGCGGCAGCTCCTCTGCGAGGGGATGGGACCACGCGAGGAGGAGACGGGCAGCCCCGGGAGCGGCTCCTGCCGGGATGACCCTCCCTCCGAGCGCTCGGGAGAGGGGGCTGCGGACCCTCCGCGACGCCCGCGGTCGCTCCGTCGGGAATGGTTTTCCCACGCAGCATCCCAGCGAACCCGGAGGGAGGGGAAAGCCGGGAATTTGGGTGGTGGGGGGG
>VWZF01005795.1:39239-95431 GCA_013396755.1 Sclerurus mexicanus
GCCGACACCCGCTCGTCCCACCACATGGTGGGCGGCGGCGGTGATGCGCTCCGGCGCTGCGCTCCGGCCCCGCCGCCGCCCCGCTCCCCTTCCCGATCCCGATCCCGCTCCTCCTTTGCGGGATGTGCCTCCCGATCCCGCCGCGCCGGGCGCTGGCTCCGCCTCCGGGGCCGGGGCCGGGCGGAGCGGGGCCCCTTTCCATCCCCCGCCGCCCCCGGAGCCGCCCCGCCAGACCCCGGAGCATCCCTGGGGGACCGCGAAGAGCCCGAGCATCGTGTGTCTCCCCCCCGTCCTCCTCCTCCTCCCTCCCAGTTCCCCCCCCCCAACACGGGGTTCGCATCATCTCTCCAAAAGTGGGGCGACCCCTCTGCGTGGTCCACGCACCCCGCGGTGTTAAACTACAGCCGCAGCATCACACGCGATGTAACAGAGCACAGCCAAGCAAGGAAATCCAGAAATCCCTTCTTTTTGGGTTTTCTTTTCCCTCCCGCCCTGCTGCCAACCATCCCTGCGGGCTCCCGTGCCCGTAAATAGGTGCCACCTTTCCAGACAAACGCAATTAAAGTTGCCCCTTCCCTGGTAAGAAGCACAGGATGGCTTGGGGCGGGGGGGGAGGGCGCGTGTTTTAAAGCCGGAGCAGTCGGTGCTTACGCAAAAGGTCTTCTCTAGAGGATGGGTTTATAAATATTTCACCTACTTTAGCTAGGAAAGACTGGCAATTTTTAGAACACTCTTTTCAGGCAAAGCAGAATCGATGTTGCTCAGCCATGATGGAGAGCTGGCTCCGGGTGCCTTCCTGGGCACAGGTACTCACCCATCCTGTGACCCGGCTCTCAGGAATGCTGCTCCGGGGCTGCAGGTGCTCATTGCCACCTGGCCAGAGCTTAATGTTTAGCTAATCCAAATTGCATCCAAGTCCTTGTTCTTCCGTGCCCATGGCACCCACTGGAGTCTTCCCGGAGTAAGGAGAACAAGGTCGCGTCCCCTTCCAGCAGCAAAGGGAACAACAAAGTGACTGTGGGGCAGGTGGGTAATTGCACCCCCACCCTCCCAACTGCCCCAAACTCAGAACTCCTGTGGCTGCTCAGCACCTGCACCTGAGACCATTAAACAATCAAAGAAGCAGCTGAGCTGCCTGGAGGGCTGGAGCAATGTCCTTATCCTGTTTGACTGATGGGAAAACCGAGGGCCAGGAAGGAATGAAGCTCTTTGCTCATGGACAGGGAGTGAGTCAACAGCAAGGGCGGAAATTGGGTTTTGTCATTACATGATAAACCACCTTCCTAAAGAGCCTGGATGGCAGGATAGAGGGGAGGCTGGGGCACAGCCTGGGAGCCACAGCCTCAGGCTCTCCTTGCCAGCAAGAACTAGATTTGAGAGGCCACACTGCTGCAAAGTGTCTCAGCTTCTCTTTCCCATCCCTAAACGGGGGATGAGAGAGAAAGGGTTGTGACAATAAAGGCCTTTCCATCAAAACACTGCTGGGAACATCATCTCTGGACTCTCTTTGTCCATACATTTGTCCTTGTTCGCAGAGGCAGCTTGATGAAACAGCAGATCCTGATCTTCCACACATCAGATGCTCTGCCCCAAGAGAAGAGCTGACCTGTGGTTCCCCTGGACCACATTCTTGATCTCGACCTTGGTTCTCCCTTTACTGGACAGGGAGCTGGGAGGCCTAAACTCTTCTCTGGCTCCCATTGCTGCATCCCCATCACTGGAGAGCATCAGCTTCCCGGGGCTTGAATTCCCAACTCTAAAATGGCTGAGCTTTCCCCACCTTTGCAGGTTCACTGCATCCACTCCCAGATGGAAAGGCAGCATCCAAACACCAGGGGAGACAAATACTGGCACAACCCCTAGCCCAGCTACAACAACTGACCTAAATGCCACACACTCGCTTCCAGGAATATACCAGGCCATTTTATCAGGGAGAACACAAACCATACAAGATATGCTTGCAAATAAGAACCGAGGCGTAGGTGGGTTAGTCAGCACAAGAACACACAGATCCTTTCTGGTTCCACATGCTGAAATCCAGATCCTCGGAGGGAGCTCATAAAAATGCGAGCCACAGGACTATGAGTAGATGCAACACCAGAATTAGCTTCACGAGGAGGCACTTTCGGCTGTTTTCCAAACTGAAATCAATGTTGTACTTGCACTGAATTAAACACCCACATTTTTGCACTTGCTGCAAACTGCAAAGTGAAACCATGAATGAAGGAAGAGCAGAGCAGCACTTCTGCAGCCAGCAGCGTCCCTCGGTGTGCACCACTGCTGCTCCAAAGCATCCAGCACATCTGGGAAACACCTTTCCTGTGCCCTCAAACATTCCTGGGACAGCAAGAGGCACAGCAGGGATTTTTTCACGCTGTATCAGTTAATTTTTTCAACTTCTTTATCGTGCTCAGTCCTGCTTGCAGTGACAAAAGAGAGCTTCACCCCAGATTTGTTCAGGTTTGCTGTTGTGCTGTTGGCATCACTTCTCTTCACCCAGTCTCAACACAGAGGGGAAATCCACCTCTAGTTATGGGTTTTCTAAGGGTTTCCTTGGGGTGGAACCAGCTGAGACCCCATGGCTGGGCTTGGGACAGCAGTGTTTGGGTTGGCAGCTTGGCCAAGGGCCTGGGGCTGAGACATTGTTGAAGTATTCCCTGTCCCTCTTTTGCCAAAGACCACAAAGGGCAAATCCGGGCTGACACCCTCAGAAACCACAGGAGTCATCCCAGCAGCCACGTGTGCCAGTGTGATGGGTCCAAGATCTACATGTACAGTTGGAGATGGGAACTTTGATGCATCCAAAAAACCCGGCACTGAGCAAGGCTGAGCAGATAAGAAAATACCTCTGAATCGCTGAACCTTACTGAGAGAAGGCAGGATGCTTCTTACAACACGGGGTAAACTTCCCCATAGGATGGGCCAAATTATTCTTGGCTGTGTGAGACATGCTCAGCAACCCAGCCCAAATGGGCACACGAGAGAGATGTTCACCTCATGTACTGCAGGGTCAAGAGTTTCAAAACACGGTGTGATTTGGAAAGCTTGGCTCCACTTCTAGGTCAAACATTAGCCTGAAATCTTGGCCCAGTTACTGCAGATCTTGTAACACTTGTGTGAGAGGAGGAAGTGCTCACCTACACGTTTTCCTGCCTCCCAGCTGAAATAAGCCACACACCCACCGCGACTGAGCTGGAACCCGCGTGCTTCCTCCTTGGCAGCACTAAAACCGTGGCACAGGGGGGTGGCTGCAGTGACACGACCTGGGCTGAGTCTCCCCAAAATGCACCAGTAGTGTGAGGACACACAAATCATCTCACCGAGGGCAGCAGGTGTCGCACCGGCTTTGTGGGCAGATACACTGAGGAGCAGCCCGTGTGACCTGGTTAGAGCATCCTGGCAAGGCAGGAGGACTCCCTGAAGGATTCCTCGGGCTATTTGGGCAGCTGGGAATGTGTGGAAGGCAGGAGGGGGATGTGGGCTGGGGGTGCTGGGCGGCATTCCCCGGACACAGCACCAGCAGCTGCGACAGTGGAGGAATGAGAGCAGCAGATGGAGGAACTGGTTTGGCAAACAGGTTGTTACTGGGGATGTGTCCACACCGGCACCGGAACGTGACTCAGGCTGGGTGTGCTGGAGGTGCAGCCCAAGGAGGGGGTGAAGGGCATTGTGCCCTTCCCTAAACCAGCCCACCATCCACGGGCTCACACCGTGCTCTGGTCCCAAAGACCCCACAGGTCCCCCTGTCCCCCAGCTCTGGCTCTTCCCACATTCCCGGACACTGGTGGCTGTAGATTCCCTCCAGCACTGACAGGCCAGAGAGCAGGAATACCCAAAGGGGGCTGTGGAGCTGAATAACTCTGATCCCAGGGGGATTTTAGCTCTTGGATCTGTGGGAAAAAGGGCTCCCCTGTCCCTTCCCCAGCTCTGCCCTCTGGTTGTTTTGCAACCCCGGGCTGGGCAAGTCAGCCTTGGGCTTTATTTGCCTGATAGGCTTGTGGCAATATTTATTTAGGGCCTCGGGATCCACGCAGAGACCACAGAAACATTTTCCTATTACGCACAAGTCTCCCAGGTCTTGTGTTTCAACCCCCCGCAAAGGTCAGGTGCTGGGAAAACTCCTTTTGTGTCCTTCGGGAGTTTACTACAGCTGGCCAGAAAGTGCCCTGGGAGCTGGAAAGGTGTCCTGGAACTGCAGGGAAAGCTGTGGGAAGGAACAAAGGTGGCACGGAATGGCACGGAATGGCACAGCTGCCTTCCCTGAACAGCCACCGGAGAGCAACTCACACCTGAGATGACCCACCTTCCTTCAGTCCTACCTACCTGAAACTCAAACCCAAAGTGGATCCTTCTCCTGCCAAAAAAAAAAAAAAAGAGAAAAATTATACCCTGTACAAACCCGTCCCATATTCCATAAAGTTTATTGTCCAGTCTTGGCTTTGGGGCATTCACAACACAAGTGTAGTATCAGCCTTAGCAATAAAATGAACACAGCCACAAAATAGTCCATGTCACATCTGAAATACAAAAATTGAAATATTCTTATAAAACATCAAGACACAAGATTGATAGATGGATACAATCTTTTATTCTTTTTTTTTCCTACCTTTCCATTTATTCCAGAAAAACTTTCTATTAAAAAAACAAACAAAAACCAAAAACCGAAACCAACATTGCTTCTTTTTGGAATAAATCTTTAAAATCATTTCTTTTAAAACGCATCTTTCATTTGTACAACACTAGTTAAATATATTACCGGTATTCTGCAAATGAATCACACCAGGGAACATTCACAGTCTGTGTATCCCGGCCGCTTGCGTCCGTCTTTCCTGCTGGAGGACAAGCACGATGCTGAGGATGGAAGAAGGCAATGGAGAAACCAGAAAGTGGGTTTCACAGTGTCTGTGCCCGGACACTGCTCGCAGGGAGGGCTCAGGCACAGCCAAAATCATCTCCTGCAAGACTCGAGCGTACAGAGGCAGGGCAGATGTGCAGCACAGCTGCAGCAGCACCAGCAGGCGAGGCCAGGTGAAAAAACCCCACAGAAAACATCTGAGAACCCTGGGAAAATGCCCTTTAATTAGGGATTTTTTTGTGTGTGTAAGGGAGAGGGGGGGAAAAAAGCACTTATTGAAAAAAAGCACTTCTTTTGTATTTAGTCTCCAAGATACGGTGTAGTTTTGTCATTTAAAATCTTAACATAGATCTGGCAAAGGGCTGGGCCAGGAAAGGCGTGTGCATGCGGGAATGGGGAGATGAAATGAAACAGCTCTGCCTGCAAGTGTTATTGTTGTCCCAAGCACAGACCTTGCTTTACACATTACTTATATTCCTTCACCCAGCTCTCAGCTGCGTACACAGCCTTTCCTGAGGGCACAGCCAAAACTCCCATTTTCCACCAGAACTTGTTAAAAAAGGAAAAAATTCCATGAAAAATGCGTGGAAGACAAAGCAAGAGTTTCCTTTTGTCAGGACTCCCCATCTGCCAGGAGTGGCAGCTGCTCTACTACGGGGTGGATGGGAGAATCCATAAAGTGAGAAAAAAATGCCAGAGCGCCACAGAAATTCCCAGCATTTTCATTAAAAATCCGACTTGGGAGCTGGCTGGTGCTCCAAAACCTGGGAAAGCTCATCCTGCCAGGGATGAGCTGCTGGAGTGGGCACAGGGGAGCGAGGCACTGCTCCGTGCAAGGGGCATCCAAGAGCTCTCTCTCCTCACAACCCCAGCTTGTGGAGACTGGAATGCTGTCTCAGAGAGAGGGAAGGGGCATCTGGCCTTGGCTTCTGCCAACCTGCAGCTCCTTTTCTTTCCAGCTGTGGAGATCAAAGGCTGGGGGCTCTGCCAGCCAAAGGGAGCTCGAACATCAAACCCTGCTCAGCGGGGCACCAAATATTTACACCCCCTATCACCCTTCTCAATGGGCATCAAATACCCACTAAATCAGTGGAACAAAAGGGGTTATCTTAAATTGGGGCTGTTAGTAGCACTCAGGGCTAATAATGTCCCCTTTAGGGAGGATTTGTAGGAAAGGCAAAGGCTACCAAAGGAAAAACTGGAGCTACCGGGCCCTTTGTCTTTGGGACTGATCCTGGGAATGTCCTTCCTGGCCACACGGTCACTGCTGAGTCTTGTCCCCAGTGGTTTCTGTAGGTGATTTTGACCTTCAGCAGGAATATCTGTCTTATGGGGGGAGAGTGATCTGGTGGTCTGGTGTGTTCTGTCTCCATCCTCCCAGTGGGAATGTGGGATGGCTCAGCTGGGCATCCGATGCCCCAGGGAGTTTATTCCCAGGGCGATCTCAGGGCATGGGGATGGTAACACCAAGCAAGACAACTGCACAAAGACACATCAAACTTGTCCTGAACGGGCTTCCCAAGGGGGAGTGGTGAGGATTCCTGCTTTCCTTGGTCTGATCCAGGCTCTGCTCCCCTGGGCACACCAGCACTCCTCGCCCCATGTGCCTGAAGGTGCTGCTGCATCCGTGAGCCGTCCTGCCTGCTGAGCTGCTAACTCCTGATGGGAGCCCTGGGAAGTGCAAATGTGCCCCACAGATCCCTGCCATGCCAAGGAAAGTCCTTTGTGAAAGGAAAGATGACGGTGTGAGCGTTGAGAGTGGCTCCAGCCAACACCTCCCTGTGAACAGACCCAGCATCAGGAGACGGGAGAGGGGACCAGGAAAGCACGGGCTGAAATGCGTCACTGGGGCTGGTGGCTGTTCATGCTCTTCCCTATCAAATGGAAACAATTAATGAGCTATTCAGCCTGCTGTAAGCTGGACACAGCGAGAAGGAACAGAGCAGGGATGGGCAAACCTCAAACAATGCAGACGTCTGGATGCTTGTCTGGGACAAACCCCATTTAACAGCTTTGCTCGGGTGGGGAAGCTCACAGGGAGCATCGAGCACTGGCACGGGGAGGAGTCATCCCAGGGGCTCTGGGAGGCTCTGGGGTCTCCACATTTATCCTCCTGCTGTGTGTTTTCCACGGATCACAGAACAAATGACGCACAGCAAAGCAGACACCCGCCCTCGCTCCCTGCTCCATGGGGAAACAGCAGCATGGAGAGCTGCCATGCCCGAGCAGGGCATCCCAATACATCCCAATGCCCTGCCAGTGCCACTCCCAGGTGACAGTCACAGCACTGGCCGAGTCCAGAGTCTCCTGGCCACATGCACAGGCCGCAGGACCAGTGGGCGAGCGGGCCAGTCATCCAGGGCAGCCAAGGAAATGATATGAATAATGTACAGTAAGAGAAATTGCTCTTCTTGCAATGCTCACACACTTGCAGACGTCTCAGGCTGCTTGCAGGCTGTGGGGGAGAGGTGCAGCAGGGCTGCTCTGCCCAGGATGGATCTGGCATGTTCCTGAAGTGTATGGAGGGGAAAACACCCCCGGAGCAGCCCCCAGCCAGCACAGCACACTCCCATCTCACACACCCCTCTGTCCCCAGCACCGATCCGAGCCCCAGCCGGGACAATCCACACACGGGGGCCAGGCAAAGACGCTTGAGGGATGGTTTGCTTCTCTCCAGGTCTATTTCTGGTGCCCACAGCTGAGCTGTGGGAGGTTTGGCACCTCTCCCCCTTCCTCTGGGTAGAAATGCACCGAGGTGGGTGTGTGCAATGCTTTGGTACGGAGGGACTCGGGCTCTGCCTTGTGGTGTGGGGGCTCAGCGATGGGATGCGGGAGATGTGCTCCTGAGACACTGTCTGGGACCCCCGTCCTGCCCCCTGTGGTGATCATGGCTGTGGGGGATGAGGAAGGGGCTGCTCCATCAGTGCCTGGGAAAGGCCGGCTGGAGGGCTTGGCACAGCATCAGGAGACAGCACAGAGCCAATGCTCACCTGGCCCCCCTCCTGCACAGCTCTACCTGCGGGCACCTGCACCCCAGGTGGGCTGGGACAGCCCTTGCTCTCAGCTCAGGACATCCCAGCTGGCTGAATCTGGGAACACACTGATGGCAAGCAGAGGGAGATCCGGGGGGGAAGCAATGGGAAGCCCTCTCCTTCAGCTGCTCTGTCCTTGTCAGGATTCAGCTACCGAAGATGGGGAGAGAAAAGGGGGTTCTGCAGCAGAAAGCAAGGGAGACAAGGGGGGGCTGCCCTAGTTTCTGTGCTCCAGGTGCAGCCTCCAGTGCCAACCTGGGTCATGCCCATGACTCGTAACGTGGCTGCAAAGTGTTTCCCCAAGAAACTGGGGGTGCAGAGCAGGTGGTCTGAGCGAAGGCAGATGTTCAGAAACGCCTGTCTGGGCCAAACACCACAGCTTTGGAGACACCACCCCGTGTCCATGAAACCTCCCCGTGCCCAGCTCAGCCCCAGGGCAGGGGCAGCGCAAGGTCCTGCAGCTCCTCCCTGGAGCACCTGCACAGAGGGTGGCAGCTCACGTCTGGTGGGGACAACATGAAAACGAGGGGGAACAAGGCCACAGGTCCATCAGCGGCGGCTCCAGGGGGTTGGGGACGGGCAGGGGACAGCCTGAGGCCGAGGGCACTTCAGCATTGTCCTGCCCCAGTCGGGAATCCTGTGGCGGGTCGGGTGGGAGCGCGTTGCCGTCTCCTTTCTCAGTGCTTCCATCTCCATGGTGACAAGGGGAACATGAGATCCAGGTTTAAAATATACTCTGCCTCCTGTTCTTCCCTCGGGCTGAGGAAGAGAGGGAGAGAGATGGGTCAGGGAGGTCAGACAGAGACTGCAGAGCAGCTGAGCCCTGCAGGGCTCTGGGTTGGGACATTCCGAGCCCGTGGCATTCATGGAGAGGTTTGGCCTCAGGACACCCAGATGTGACTTTAGTAGCTTGGTAGGCGACAAGCAAGGAACCCCGGGGGTAATCTGGGGACTAAAGCAGGTAACAAGGAGCAGGTTTGGCTTTTGGCAGCCACTGGGAGTAAGCCCAGTGCCAGCACAGTCCATGGCACCACCTGGGAGAGGCCAGTGGGCTTTTCCCTGGTCCTACCTGACTGCTGGAAGGCTGAGCCTCGGTATCCAGGGTCCTTTTGAAGCTGGATCTCCTTCAGGGAGAAGATGGAGGCATCTAGGCAGAGGGGGCAGAGAGAGGGGTCAGTCCAGCTGGCTGAGACATCAGCAGCCTGCAAACCCAGGAGGGACAGCAGTGCCCATGTGTGGCACCTCACCAGAGCTCTTTTCTCTCCCTCCTCCTCCTCCCCATCCTACCTAAACTATCAGTTGCTCTCACAGCCATCAAGCTCCCACCCCACCCTGCTGCAGGAGCACCTCTGAGTGAGCAAAGACAAGAGGCACCTGCCTGCAAACCACCCCCTGGGGCCGCCCAGGAACCCTTTTTTGCCCCACAGGAGGGGACAGGCAGCACTTACTGTCAGGCAGGAGGTGCACCCTCTCTCCCAGGCTCTTGAAGTAGGGGTGGTGCAGGGCTGCCTCTGCTGAGATCCGGCCCTTGGCTCTGTACTGCACAAAGCCCCAGAGAAAGGACATTACAAACAGCCTGCCCATGTCAGACAGCGGTCAGTGGGCACACAGGCCAGATGTGTGCACATCTGGGCGCCTCTGCATATCTAGGAGCCCCAGCAATGTCATATGCTGGGTGACAAGCACAGCATGGGGGCGTGCAGGACATTCCTGGTGCCATTTGTGCCAGCACAGGGCACAGCACACGCTGTGGGAGCACGGGAATGCACTGACCGTGTCGTACCTTACGGATCATCAGGTTTGTGGCCTCTCCCTCGTGTGTGAGAGGACACAGGGTAAAGGATTCACTGTTCCTAGTGGGAGGTGGTTTGGGGCAGCTGTGGGGCCATGGCTGGTTCTGCAGCCACAGCCTCTGTCCTGCCCAGGTCCAGGGCCGGTGTGAGGGCAGCCAGAGCACCTTCCCTGGAGCAAATCCCTTTGCCAGCCACCTGGGCTGCTCTGCCACTCACCAGGAGGAGGTTTGTCAGCAGGTCAATGCCTTCTGAGTCCAGCCTGAGAGAAAGAGGAAATAAGAACAGGAGTCAAAGAATTGCACCCAGGGACAAGTGGTATTACAGCCTCCAGCACCACAAGCAGAAAGTGAAACTGGTGTCCCCAGGATCCCCTTTACACCCAACACCAGCTCCCCACGGCTTGTGTTCCTGCTCCAGGAGGTACCTTGGGGCATGATTTATTAACGGCTGGGCTCGGTACTGTGTGAAATTGTAAGCCTTGAACTCCTCGTTGGATGTTATCCCAGGCCAGGTGTCTTCTGTTGGGGTACCTGGGAGGGGGCGAGAGGGAAACCTGTCATGGTCATTTGGTACAGCAAGAAAAACCTCCTGAGTGTGGATTTCGTGCCCTTAGGAGAGGACATGAATGTCCCTGGCAGGCTGGCACTGCCCAGGGCAACCAGCAAGGATTTCTCACCCTCACACCTCTGCCAGCCTGAAGGGGGGCTGTGGGCAGCTTCTGCCCATGCCTGTCCATGCCAGACCACCCCAAACCACCCCTGCCGACACCAGACCACNCCATCCCACTCCATCCCAGCCCATCCCAGCCGTGCCCACGCCCGCCGCTCCCGCCGCTCCCGCAGGCAGCCACTGCCCTCGCGTGGGGATGCGGGCACAGCACAGCCCTCACCCAGCAGCCTGAAGATGAGGTGCAGCTCCTCCTTCACCGTGGAGCCGGGGAACATGGGCCTGCCCGTGACCATCTCGTAGTGGATGCACCCGACGCCCCTGGAGCACAGGAGACACGCTGGGATGAGCGAGGGACAAGCCCTGCAGACCCCCCAGCTATCCCTTGGCCAGGGATGAGGCTCATGGAGCAGGGAAATGATGTCCAGGAGCTCTGTCCTTTCTATTCTCCACTCACCCCAAGGACCTTGAGACACAGGGGACATGGCAAACAGCTCTGGGAGAGGTCCCCACCCTCTGGCACAACCAATTCTGGATGGAAATTCCTCGTGGCTGGAAATGCCTGACCCACTCCGAGAGCCCAGGAAGCTCCATTTGGAGCTGTGACTCACCACATGTCGATGGGGGTGGAATATTCCGTAGATCCCAGCAGGACATCGGGGGGTCGGTACCACAGCGTGACCACCTCGTTGGAATATGTTTTTGTGGGGACAGACTTGGCTCTGGCTAGTCCTGAGGATGGACGGGATGGGCATCAAGGAGCTGCACCCCCTTTCTAATGCTGCATCACCCCCAGAGAGGTTCACCTACCGAAATCAGCCAGTTTGAGCTCCCCCCTCTCGTTGATGAGCAGGTTCTGGGGTTTGAGGTCTCGGTGCAGGATCTTTCTGCCGTGGCAATAAGCCAGACCACGCAGCAGCTGGAACATGAAGATCTGTGGGGGGAGAAGGGGTCTGCATTCAGCACAGGGACAGGGGACACCCTGGGGTGCGACACATTGCAGGGCCGTGTTCAGGCCCGTCACAGAGACACAGAAAAGGGGGTGAACACACACTGATTTTATTTAGGGTGGCAGGGACCGGAGAAATACTGGTGGAGCATCAGAACAGGGTGGAAAAGGTCAAAGCAGAGTAACAGGGCTGAACGGAAGGGAGAAGGGGTCTCCAGACTCCCCTGGCAATGCAGGGTGAGCCCCCCACATGCTGCCCACCCTGTCCCTCAGCGGGCACACCCCCTTACCTTCACATTGTGCACACTCATCAGGTTCCCACAGTTATCCAGGTACTGCTTGAGGTCGTTGTCCTGCAGCAGGAAGCACAGGTCAGCCTGTCCTTCCCTTGCCCCCCATCACCCACCCACAGGAAGGCACCGTCCCCCCGGAGCCCCCCAGACCCACCAGGTACTCGAAGACGAGGGTGAGGGAGCGCTCGGTGTGGATGATGTCGTGCAGGGTCACGATGTTGGCGTGTTTGAGGTTCTTCAGCAGAGACACTGCAAGGATAGGGGAGCAGGGGGAGGGTTGGGGCAGCAGGACCTGGGGCTGACCACAGGTACCACCTGCACCACCCACCCCAAATGCACCTGGACGAGGGCTGGGATGTGGAAAAGCCCCTCCATCCCTCCCTCACCTTCCCGTATGGCCGTGCAAGGAGCCCCCTCCTCGTGCTCCAGGCGGATTTCCTTGAGGGCCACGAGGTTTTCGGTCAGTTTGCTGCGTCCCTTGAAGACAGTGGCGTAGGTGCCCTGGGAGGGGAGAGGCAACAACAAGCCATGCAGCCCATTCCCCAGGGTGGCCCAGCACTGGTATCTCCAAAACATTTGGAGGAAGGACCATTTGAAGTGACAGGGCCAGGTCTGAACTGCACAGAAAATGTCTAAACATTTCTGGATGTTGAAGAAATTTGGCTACATCTGCCCTTATCACTTCCAGCTGCACTTTGAGGTTCATTTAATTCCTTACAGGGGTTTCATAGGATACTCACCTCCCCCAGTTTGTCCAGTTTAACGTACGTTTCCAGCTTCCCAAAGCCAATATCTGACTATAAGAGAGAAAGGAAAACATCACTGGGGAGAGGGATCTCATCCAGGGATGGCTTCACCTCCAGAAGGAAGGTCAGGGACACTGCGCAGTGACAGCTTTGGGGTAGATCAACCAAGGCAGTCCATTAATCCCTGAAGAAGCTGTGCAAGCAATCCATCAGAAAACCTTCCCACCCGACTGGCTGCTGGCACCTGCATCCATACCCTTCCCCTGCCACCCCTTCTCCCCTTCTCCCACCCACCACCAGCAGGGGAACAGGAGCTGTGATGGGTAAAATTTTCTGTGTGGACAGAGAGCTCCTCAGCAAGTTTGGATCATGTGTGTGCCAGGGAAAAGGGTGATTCCCAGCAGAACAGGATCCAAGGTACAGGGCAAATCGTTGCTCCTGAGGCTTAATAAAATGGTGCCATTCTCCCACAAAATACAGTTCCCTCGGTGTAATCCCAGGCCAGCAGCTCTGCCTCCAGCCCACCTCAGGACCCCCCAAACCTGATCCAAGGGCTCATGCCATGCTGCTCACCAGCAGATGGAGCTGGATGGACAGCTGTCAATCAGCAGGCAGGGAAGGGGACCCTGGGGAGGCACCGAATGGGCTTCCCCCAAACTGTGCCCAGGGACAACCAGCAGCCCCAGGTCTGGGATGCTCCTGCAGCTCCCCCCTGCTCCCCAAATCTACCCCTCAGAAAGGCACTGACAGCCCACCAAGCTTTCCCAAGCTGGGAAGCTGCTTTCTTCCTCACTCAAACTGGATTTGAACCAGCAAATCACAGGGAACAGTGGGATTTTTACTCCATTTACTCCCCAACCCCTCTGTGTACCCTGGGAAGGGACATGTCCTGAGCAGGGAGATGAAGTGGCTGCTGCAATCCGAGGTGCTGCACAACCCCCGGAGCCACATTCCTTATTCATGGAGGACACCATGAATATTAATGACACATCCCTCTGGCTGTGTCTATTTTATTGATTAGACAGCACAGGCAGGTAAATGCAAGCTCTCCTGTCCAGTTCCTCCTTCCCATGTTGGTCCCAAAGGTACCTTCTGAGACCTTACTGGGGGTACCTGTCCAGCACTGGGCACTCCTGGGCAGCAGGACAGGGGTCTGCCCAGCTGGACACAGGGCACAGAGTTTTTGTTCCTAGTTTATGCTGCTGTTCTGCAGCAAAAGAAACTGAAATGCCAGCACTAATGCAAAGGCTAATTCATTATTTATCCACATTTGCATTTCAACAAGCAGAGGCTCCAGCACTTGCCAAACTACTGGAGGGTTTCCACCTCCTCCCACTGGGAAGGAGCCAGGCAAGGGGACAGTCAGGTGTGTGCACAGGTGAGCGAAGGAATGTGCAGGGCTGGGGATTTGCACTGAGTGTGACTGGGGAAGGGGTGCAGATCTCAGAGTCACAGTGTCACCGAGGATCTCAGAGCCCACCCTGTGCCCGATGCCCACCCTGTCCCTCAGCCCAGAGCTCTGAGTGCCACGTCCAGTCCTTCCTTGGACACCTCCAGGGATGGGGACTCCCCCTAAGAAACCCCTTCCAATGCCTGGTGACCCTTTCCATGGAGGAATTCCTCCTGATGTCCAACCTGAACGTCTCCTGGCACAGCTTGGTGAGACTTACAAGGGAAGCCCTTCGGGACATCCTGCTGAGGGGCTTGGGGAACTCGGGGCTCTCCATCTGCAGCTTCTGCAGGAACTCGGGGGGCAGGCGGATGTCCATGGGCAGGGAGAGGCGTTTGCTGACATCCTGCAGAGAGGGACAGAGGAATAGATGGGTGATGAAAGGAGGACTGTACAGAGACATTCGCAGGGAAGGGCTCTCTAAGCAGAGCTGGTGTGGATGATGAAGTGATGGGGCAGCACCTGTGGGACCCTCAGTCAGAGGCAAAGGGAAGAGGAGGGTGCGTGTGCCTGGGGATGTGCCCTCGGTACCTCGGGGGACACGCCGAGTGCACCAAGAGGATGTCAGGGCTCGTGTCTGAGACTGCCAGAACCCAAGCCTGGCCCTTCCAGCCAGCAGGGAGGTGACACCCAGAGGTGCCCATGTCCCCCCTGCCCCCTCCAGCAGCACTTGCCTCCACGGAGAAGCGGCGCTGGTTGTTGCTGCGGTAGCGCACGGCCACCGGGGACTGCTCCTCCACCTCCGGCGGGGAGAGGGGGCTGCTGTCGGCACGGAACTCCCTGCCCAGCTGTCCCAGCTGCAGGTGCCCTTGAGCCAGGTCTGAGGACAGAAAGAAAGGAGAGTGAGTGGCAGAAGTGCCGAGGAATGTACTTCGGAGGAAAGGGAGTGAGAGCAGGGCAGGGAGGTGCAGGGATGCTCTGGGGCCATGGGAATATCTTCTTCCTTTTCCATCTCCGGGAGGCAGAGGGAATTCCTGCTTTTTGCTCCAGACACCTGGTGTAACACCACCCACAGGGCTCTCCCAAAGCACCCTGTGCATCCCCCTGCCACGAAGGTCTCTGGCAGATGGGGAGGGGGATGCAGAGGGGGGGAACTGCCTCGCACCCAAGGCCACCCAGATCTCCACGTGCCATTCCGGTGCTCAGCCCTTCTGCAGCAGCACCACGGGGTTTTTACTTCCCAGCTTTTTGCTCCCAAATGCCACACTGGATAAAACACCACCTGCACTTTAGGAACACCGAGTGGCCTGTCTGTGGCTCTGGATCCCTCCAGGCTGGGTTGGTACAACAGCAAAATAGAAAGAGAGCCCTGTCCCTGGGGAGTTCACAGACACACAGACATCTCAGCTGCCCCGGGAATCACCACAACTAACAGGCATCAAGGTCCTTTCTTCCAAGGATGTGACTGTTTCTTGGAAGGTGTTTGGGATTAAAGGCTGCAAAACAAACCACTCCAGGCTTTCCTGCCCCAACCCGCTGCCCTGAACCAGGCACAGCCCTGAGAAGCAAAAGAGCTCTCTTGAAAAGCAAAGGAGGTCAGAAAAACAACCCTTCTCTCAGGACTCCAGGTATGAAGCCTCACTGAGCCCAAGAAACCCTGAAAGGAGCGAGAAATCAGTACAAAATAAGCCACTGAGCTCCTTCTCATCCCCAGTTTGAGGTTTGCATTTAAAGCTCTTCACTCTCTAATTAGCAGCTGGTCGGGAGGAACATTCTGGCACTGACAGACCCAGACAGAGGCACAGCCAAACACTGATGGGTTCAACACAGGTCACCTGGATCCCGGTGAAGTGGATTCCCCTGGTTCACATGGATGCTGTTTCCAAGGGGCTGTTCAGGAGCAGGAAACTGGATGTGCTGGGAGGGAGGAGAACAACCTCCCCGGGGGAGGGATGCCTTTCCCTCTGAAAAGGTGTGGGGCCAAGCAGGAAGGACCATCCCATCCTCCTCCCAGCGGCCACACAGCTCTCTCCCTTCTAACTTCGCAGCCACGCTCCAAATTACACCTCGAGGGTCCAAGGGCGCTGCCAAAAAAGCACCAGGTGTCCTCTGTGCATTCAGGTGCCCTGCAGACATTCCCCCGGAGCAAGAAGGAACACTGCAGCAGGGAAACTCCCCAGGGAGGAGCTGATGCCCCAGGCTGAACCCTGCCCATCGCCAAGCCCTCTCCCCGGGCTGCACAGGGACAATCCCCTGCTCTGCCTAATGCGGAGCCCAAAGTGCTCAGGCGCCAGCAATGATCTCATTGCTGAGGACTGGAGAGGGAGGGCCGGTTTTCACGGGGTGCTGAGCAGGGCTGGGACCTGGCTGCAGTTTGCTCATCTGACGGATGAGAGGTGGCAGGCAAGTGACCTGCGAAAAGATGTGGGTTTGTGCCACGGTCACTGGGGAACCAGGGAACCCGCGGGCTGAGGGATGCAGGGTGTCCCGGGTACCCAGCACGCACCTAAGGGATGGGTTCAGCCTGTGCCACTGGGCTTGGGAGGATCTGAAAGTGCCAGGAGGTTCTGGGCAGACAGGCAAAAACAAGGTACGGTCACCCCTTGTCCCCCCTCTGGCCCCTTCCCTTTCCGTCCATCTGTTTGTACACGAGCAATTAGGAAACATCCTGAATGAACCACAGGTATGAAAGTAACGTGGATCA
The DNA here is from genome assembly GCA_013396755.1 of Sclerurus mexicanus. Classification (NCBI taxonomy): domain Eukaryota; kingdom Metazoa; phylum Chordata; class Aves; order Passeriformes; family Furnariidae; genus Sclerurus; species Sclerurus mexicanus. Next base: position 55,668 of record VWZF01005795.1, read on the forward strand.
ATTAAACTGGATTGAATCTTTTTAACTTGCTCATTTCCTAAGCAAATTATCTGCAAAAAAGCCCCCCGAAAAAGCCATTTAAAAATCGGACTGAATGGAGTCCAACTAATCCACCTTAAATGATGTTTTGGGTGAATTTGTGCTGGTTCCCATAGGTAAAAAAGCCCAAAGCTTAGTCAAAGATGCAGCCTGTCCTGAAAAGTGCAAACCAGCAGCGCTGCCTCTCTGAACCAGTAACCCACCGGCAGAACGGTGCCAATCTCATTTACATGAACATGAGATGTAAAGTCAGAGGGAAATCTGACAACCTGGATATTCGAGTGCACCCATAGGGGACGGACAAAGCAGGTAAAAAGACACAGGAGACTCGCAGAGATGAGGAGAAAGGTGTTTGGGCTGCACACCCTGGGCTGTCCCAAGGTGCCCCCAGCAGTTCCCAGTCCCACGGAGAAGGGCTGGAGCTGCCCCCAGGTTTGCAGGACCCGGGTGGGTGCTCATGGGAGGGAGATGGAAAGCTGTGCAGGGCGTGCAAACCCGAGGGCCTCTTTGCTTCTGCTCAGCATTTCACGTGGATCACAGGCAGCCCTGACACTCTGCAAATAATGAGGCTGCCTGGGATATCAAAGCAAATTAAAGTGAGACCGCAGACACGGCGGCTGCCTCCGATGAGCCTCCCTCCTTTTTCATAAATATATTTAAACAGCCTCTGCCAAAACAAGCTTTGATCTCCCAAGGAAAGGGGCCAGAACCCTCCACTGCTTGCCTGACTTATAACTTCTAATTACTCTGCTAAGTGTGAACTCTCCTCTCCGGGCTCTGTTGCACTCAGACCTTGGATTATTCATCCTCCTTCCTCCCCCTCATCATCACTCCTCTGGGCCTTGTGCTCCCAAGGCCACATCTGCCTCTGTTTTATGCCAGTGCAAATTGGGAATTACCTTTGCAGCCCTGAACCTTATCTGGCCTGGGAGCACAGAGCAGGCAGCAGCTGTTTTGGGGCAAAGCCTTGGCACAGGTATGAGCTGTTGCTGGATTCCATCAGCTTTTACCAAAGGAAATGGGAGACCCCAGGACCTGATACCTCTGAAAAAACGGAGTGTGCATTGTCAAGCTCCACCAAGGTGACATTGCCTGGGATGGGATGTATCCAGGCTGGAAAGTTGTTTGCTTTTCCAGCCTGGAAAAAAAAAAAAAGCCTGTTTATCGGCCTCTGTGAGTGAGGTCATGAGAATTACGGGATGGAGAGGACAGAACTGGGGATTTCTCACCACACACCCAAGAGAGGCAGGTTTGTCCCCAGGAGAAGGTCCTGCCTTGTCCCGTTACATGAGCCAGAGCAGCTCTGCAGATGTTCTTGAGCAACCTTGGGTGGTGGAAGGTGTCCCTGCCCATGGCAGGAGGTTGGAACAAGATGATCTTTGAGGTGCCTTCCAACCTAAACCAGTCTGGGATTCCATGACTCTTGGAACACCTCTGGCCTCTGCATCACCCTCCTCCCCAAGGATGGGCACAGGCACTCACAGCCACCAAAGCGAGGGATGTGCAGACTGGGAATGCTGCTACCCCCTGATTTCTGGTGCTGGAGGGAAAGTGAAAACCGAGAGCAATTCCCTGAGGAGCTACACGAGGTGAGGAAAGAAAAAACAACGTGTTGATCTGTGCTGTGATTAGCACTTGTCTCTGGAGTGAGTGATCACAGCGCCTGAGCTGTCACTGGTTGTCACCAGGAGAGACAAGATCGCTGCAGGCGGGTCTGGAGCCACCGGGATGGCAGAGACAGCTCAGGGGCAGCCCCAGAGATCCCAACAGGGAAGGTGAAACCTGCAGTGAAGCTGTTCCATGGCAAAGGGAAGCAGCACAGGCGCTGCTGCCACAGCGCCAGGCTCAGCTCTGCTACCCACAGCTGGAGCAAAGTTATCCTTCCCTTCTGCATTTTGATTCTCCATCTGCAAAATGGAGAGCAGCACCTCAGAGAGAACTGAACTCAGAGCCCTCCCCGGGCCAGGCGGCTCCCAGGAGGTGCAAACCTGATCACAAACCCCACTTGTGCATAACCCCCTTCTCTGGTGTGACCCCTCCAGCTTCCCCCTGTGGAGCCTCCTGGCTGTGGGTGACGAGTTCCCAGCCAGGAGGTTCATTATAGGCCAAGAGATGCCGCAGAAAAATGTGGCTGTCAGGGCTCTCCATAAACAACCAGGAGAGCAGATTAAGGGCACGGTGGAGGTGACTCCTCCGGGTTGTTTACGATCCCCATGGGAAACTCGATCACAGGATCTTGGGCAGAAGGGAGCGGGTTCGGGCTGGTGGGTTTGGCCAGGGCTCTGTGGGAGAGGGATGGGATCCAAGCTGGGAAATGGGCAAGCAGGGAGTGGAGGGGCACCAGGGAGGGAAAGCTGAGAAGGGGGCCAGGATGTGCTCTTATTCTCCACTGGCTACTTCAGGAGCAAGCCCAAAAGCCCAGGCAGGGACTCGATTCCAAAGGCAGATGCTGCTTGCACTGGATTGCCATCCAAGGGCAAAGGAAGAGCTGTGACCAACACTTCATTACACAGAATTACAGGGAAATCACCTCTCTGGTTTGCAGGGCACAGATAAGGTGCCCGGGCTCCCACATCCCAGAGCACAGGGCCCTCAAGGAGAGCAGCAGCAGGAGCAGCTGGCAGCACGCAGCACTTCCTTAGCCTTGCCCCATTTTATCCCCACAGCTTCTGCACATCTAATTACGGGCTCAAGCCTAATTATAGCCCTCGATCCTTGTGGGGTGTGAGGGGAGTTGTGTGGGAGCAGGGAAGGAGGCTGTGAGGGATGCTGCTCAGGGCAGCCCGGGTGTCTGGAGAGATCAAGGAGCCTCAGGGGCTGCAGGAGTGAGGAAAGCCAGCTCTAAATTAGGTTACTGCATCTCTCCTTTGGAGCAGGTTGGCTGGCAGAGAGAAGGTCCCTCCCCGCCGGGGCAGGCACCCGGTGCCAGGCAATTACATCACGGCTCAGCCCCGGCTTGCAGGGGGAGTTTCAGCAATTGTGGCTGCAGGGTGAGGGCTAAAAGAGCTCCAGCGTGAGCTGAGGGCAGCGACACTGAAGGGGCTGGGCTGTGGCAGAGGCAGCAATGGCATGAGGGGATGGCCGGGGGTGGTTCAGCCTGGCACCCGGAGCAGCAAATTCACCCTGGGATGAGCCGAGCCCAACTTTAGGCTGAGCTGCTCCCACTCTGTGCCTCCAGCACTGCCTCTCCCTGGCTCTGCCCCTGGCCCAGCCAGCAGAGCCTGCCCCAGCCTGCCCCAGGGCTGCTCTGTTTGTACGGGGGATGCGCTCAGGAAGGTGTTAACCCTAAAGCTCCCTGCCCCCTGGGACCCTGAGCGCTGCCTCGCCGTGGGTCCAGGGGCAAAGGATGGCTCAGTGAGCCCCAGGTGCTGCCCAGAACAGAGAGAACAGCCCCTCTGGCTTGGGAGAGGGCTCACACCCTACTTTTGGGCAGGCAGCAGATCCCACGCTCTCCCACTCTCAACCTTAACCACGGATGTGTCATTCCTCCCCATTTTGTGCAAATACCTTTCCCTCCCATAAGACTTTCCTTATGCAAGTATAAATCTCTCTTCAGATTTAATGGCGAGGTGTTACTAATCCTGATGGACAGATGAGGAAAGCAACACAGACAAAGGGGCGGAAACTTTCCAGAGAACAGCCTGGGGGCTGGAGAGGAGATCCCTGCTGGCAGCACTGACCCCAGATGCTCCTGACCAGCTCCAGCACCACAGCAGGGGCCTGGGGGCTCCTTACCCTCATTCCTCTGGTTGTTGAGCTGGTTGAACTGCTCCGTGAACTCCGTCAGTGACTCCTCGATGGTCTCTGTTCGTGGAACCGAGAGCGAGAACCTCCTCTTGAAGTTTTTCATCTTGTTCATTTTACCTCGTGCTGAGAGGGACGTCAGAGCCCTGCGGGGAAGGGACAGCAGGCTCAGAGGGCTGGACAGCACGTGGCATGGCCCCACAGCCCCGCAGCTCCTGTTCTTTGGGGCTGTCAGCGTCCCCAACCCAAATTTCCCCATCTGGGTGACCCGCAGGAGAGCCCTGGCACATCCTCATCCCTGAGGCACCACTGAGTCAGAGCAGATGAGGAGCCACGTGGTTGTCAGGGAAATTGGGTTCCTCATTTCTAAAGATCTGGCTGTGGTCAAGAGGTGTAGGGGGTTTTTTTGTAAGCTCAGAACAGGGCTGTGCAATCCCAAGTACCATTACAGGCTGCACCTTGTGGCATCCTTGGAAATTCCAGGAATGCCTGGAACGGGGAAGAGCAGGGTAGAAACACAAGGAAAGCAAGAAAGTAAACAGTGATAGAAAAGACTCAATACCACACTCCTCTCTGCACAAGGAGACACCTCTCCCCTGGCAGTTTGGTCTCTGCTTTGCCCTTGCAAGAAAGACTTTCTGAGCCAGCAGCAAAATGCTGAGTGGAGCCAGTGTGGGCCAGGGGGACCCCCCAGAGTCACAGCACTGGGAGATGCTCTGACCTCTCAGCCTGCTCAGAAGCTCTTGAGTGACTCATCCTGGTGGGCATTAGAATCGCCCTTAAGCCGGAGATCTGATTAAACCAATAAAACCTTTAAAGGAAGAAAACCCTCCAGGGGCACATGGCAATGTGTGCTGGGTCTGAGCAGGCCGGGGGAGCTCCCTCTGGACGCTGCTTTGCCTTTCCTACTTTGGCTCTTCCCAGGCTCAGCAACACAGATGGGATCAGGCTGGAAGTGCTGTCTGTGCAGGGTTTGGGCTCCAACACCAGCCCTGCTGCACTCTGGTGCTGTTCCTCCTGCCCAGCACAGATCCAGCACACAGCCTGCTGTCCTGACAGCTCCCTGCTGGCACGGAATCATGGAATGGTTTGGGTTGGAATGGATCTGAAAGCTCATCTCGTTCCACCCCCTGCCATGGGCAGGGACACCTTCCACTGGACTGGGTTGCTCCAAGCCCCGTCCAACCTGGCCTTGGACACTTCCAGGGCTGGGACATCAGTGTCTCACTCCCAACCAGCCACAGCTCTGTCCCCTCCACTCGCAGGCTCGAGGAGGTTTGGCTCTGTCCCTTTCCCCTTCCCAGTCCCATGAGTGTAGGGATGCTCCTCCACCACCCTTTATCAGCTCGACCCCCTAACCTGCCTGGGAGGGGATTTTCCATTAACAGCTCTAGTCTCCTTAATAATGCTCTCACCCACCAATCCAGTCGGGATGTTAAGGGGAAAATCAACCTTTGGTACCAAACAGGCACCAAAATTGCACAGAGATGTTCTTTCCCACTCAGAGAGGCTCTTTCCCGCACCAGCACACACACATCCCGCGCCTTCTCCCGCACCTCTGGAGCAGCCAGCCCCCTACTCCTGGGTGTCCCTGCTCTTCCCTGGCTGTCCCCACTGCCCCCGGCCCCCTCCGAGGCTTATCAGCACAAACAAACGGTGATCGCATTCCAGACTGATGCGATCAGACACAGCATCCGGGAGCCGATGCATCCCTGTCGCCAGGACAACGGGAACACTCGGGCTGACATGCCTGCATCTGAAAGCTTAAAAGATTATCCGTCAGCAATATAAACACTCCGTTTGGGTGCCTGCCAGGCTCTGCGGTGAGGCACGGCACCTTGCAGTGGGTGAATCCCCTGAAAATCCCTGGGATTCACCTGAATCCCTGGGACTCACATGCCTCAGCCACCCCCGCTCATCTCCCACCTTTCAATGCTGCAAACACCTAAAGCTGAAGGCTCAGTCCTGCCTGGAATCAGGGCTGCGGTGTTTGCCGCGGGTGGGAGGGGAGGCTGGAGGCTGCTTGGAGCCGGGGAGTGAGGCAAGAGGATGATAGACATACCCACTTCAGGCTGCAGACATTGAAATGTTTCCTCAGCACTACAGAAACGTCCTTTGACAATAAAGATGTGGCACCAGTGATGCAGCATTAACGAAGTCTCTGTGCTGGTCCAAATAAAGTCTTCAAGCAGTTGCTTTTGCTTTGGGAGGGAAGGCAGAGCCTGACATTTGCTTTGGAGACCTTTTTTCCCAGCCCGTGGTTCCAACCTGACTCCCCCACCTTGCAACGTGAGTGAGTCTGAATGAGGGCACTGCTGGCGTGTGAAAATGCTGCCAGTATTGCAGGTACCCAAGGAACTAAATCGACACCGCTCAAGGGGCACTAAGAAAAGCTGCAGAGGCTCCTGTGCCCGTGTTTTCATGTCAGCTTCGCGCTGACAAAACCTCTGCTCCACAAATCCGAATCCTTTGCCACCCCTTGCTTCCTGCAGGAATGCCAGCAGCTACAGCCTGCTAAATATAAACCTCCTCGGAGGGGAACTGGGGTGGGGGTAAAAATAGGACTGGGATCGCTCCCTGCCTCTCCTGCCATTCCCGAGCTGCCCCGTGCCTGTTCCACGCTCTTTATCCTCCCTGCTCCGGGCAGCTGGGGCTGACTCTTCCAGCCAGACCTGGACCTACTTGGCATCTGTTGATGGAATTCATATTAAAGCATCTGCCAGCTGGAATTTATGGGACTGTTCCTGTCCTCAGCCCTCCACCCATCCCCGAGAGGAATTCACCCTGTCTCAAGGTTCCAGGTGTCCTAAAACTGGGATCTGGTCCATTCTTGGAAGCAAAGCATCCACAGTGTACATACCAGAAGGCTGCAGGGGTAACGTAGGGTCAGGCTGGGGCAGAAAACGTGCGGTGCCCTGTGGGCATCCCTCCCCACTCACTGCCCTGGATATGAGGGGCTGCATCCCCTCTCCACCTGAATTCCTTCTGGGACAAGGAATCCCATTTACAGCGGAAGGAGCAGCCCAGTCCTCCGCCCCGGCATGGATTTCAAAGGGAGAATTCCTAGCCACTGCCTCTCGGGTTTTTTTTCCACCACATTTAGTGTCCTAAAGGAAGTGAAGGCACTTATTGACTTTGGGAGAGAAAGTGCCACTTGCTCAGCAAAGCGATGACATCACTTGTTTTACAGCAAGCCCTGGACCGGAGGCCCCGGGGATGGAGGGAGCTGGGTGATCAATGGCATGCACAAACATGACATTGCACGGCACGACACGAAGGGATGGAGCAGTTTCAAACGGCAATAAGGAGTTTAGGCATCAACAGGCAAAAATGAAATCACCCGGGCTGGAATGTGGCCAAGGAACAGGGATTAAAGCCAACAGTGTGAGTGATCTGCATTTACTGTAATACAGTCGGGTAGTAAATACTTGGCTAAAACACTTCAAAGAGCCCAAAGCTGAATCCCATCAGGAAAGCTCCTCACAGGATGAAGACAACAAGTTAACGATCCTTTAAACGCTGCGTTCAAGGCAGTAACCACACTCACTATTCCTCAGTGAGCTGTTCCCACAGGCATCTGGGCTGGCACTGTCCACGTCAACCTCCCTTGCATTTGTACTCCAAAACCTGCTGGTCCCCTGCTCTGGAGTTCATGGCACAGGTATTTTAAGTACCACCAGGGTATGAAACTGTCCCCTTTCTCCTCCAGCATATGGCGGGGCTTTGGAAGCAAAGCTGTCGAGCACTAACTACTTTATTGCTTTTCACCAGTGATAAGTGGCTCCATTTTTTCCTTACCATTTTATCAGCCTCCTGCCCCCATTTGTGGAAAGAGGGGAAAGCTTGGAGGGAATAGTTTGCTTCTCTTAAACCTTTTTCTTTTTTTTTTTTTTTTTTTAATCCCCAGAGAGATTACCAGTTGTGTTTACAAGGCAAAATGAACAGCCCTATTCAGCAGTTCCAGCTCCTGCTTGCAGCTATTAGGTAGCATTGATTCACCCCTGCAAGGATCAGAGAAATGGTGAATTCTGCTCGTAGGGCCCTGTTTGCTCAGCAAACACAGCTATCATGGAACGCTGCGTGTGGCTGTGGGGCTAAACACACAACCAACCCAGGCACTGGTGAATATGTGCCCCTCCTCACATGGCAAGGCATGGAGACAAAGCCAGACCCGAGGAAAGCTCAGCCCCTGTGCCAGGCAGCCCTTTCCAGCTGTTTTGGCCAGCTGAGGCTCTCCCTCCCAAGCTCCAGCACACAGGAGGAGCAGGGAAAAGCTGTAGGAGCTGCCAAGAGGGCTGAGTGCAGGTGATGGGAGAGATTTCGGCCCCTCCATGATGCACATTCCTGTGCAAACAGGAGCTCAGCACAACCCAACTCCTCCTCCGTTTGAATTTCCACTGCAAGAGCACATTCAGGTCCTCAGAAATGTATGGAAGGGGACTGGGAGTGACTTGAGGCTGCTCTGGGGAGTCAGAGAGAAACGACTCGAACATAAGCCAGGGACGATGCTGAATTTTCTGTGGCAGCTGGGAATCCTCCCAGGGCAAGGTCAGAGGGGCAGGGAGGGACATCAGCCCCTGACCACCAAATGAACATCTCCCTGGCCACTCAGCTGTCAGTCTGAAATCCTGCCGGGGGTAACAAGCCCCCTCCCCACGACAGATGCAGAGCACAGCCCGAGAGCATCAGTCCTGCAGTGAGGACCAGCCTGGCCCTGCAGAGCTGGGGCCACATCCTGCTCCATGCTGGGATGAGCCGTGGTCCCTGCCCACCAGGCAGAGCAGCTTGCAGGAATTATTCTCCCCAAAAGGTGAGTGATGAGGGGAGAGAGCAAGGCCAGCTCTCCTTCCTCCACATTTGCCTCCAGCTGCTCAGCGCTGCCGTTGCAGGGGCCTGACATCTCCCCCCTGCCAGGAGGTCAAGATCCTGCAGGGAAAGGAGCACAATCAATTCCTATTAATCTACAGGAGCCCTGTAGCAAACAGCAAGACCATCATCCCAGGGCAGCCACTGCACTGGGCAGGATTGAAAAGGGAGCTTGGGATGCCCAGGGCGTCCGTCCATCCTCACCTTGCAATTCCTTTTCCTCCTGTATTACTGCCTTCCATGATTACAACGAATGCAGTGCACCAGGAATGTGATTATGGCAGCCAGGAGATCCCTGTCCTCCCCTTGGGAGGACAAAAAAATCCTGTGGCAAATGCCTAAGACTGGCTCCCACTCCGGCCCTGACCCTCTTGGAATGCCTTGGCTTCCCCAGAGATCAATCAAGAATGACAGCACTTCCTTCCTCCCTCCCAGTTGGTTTGCATTCCCTTCCTCCCTCCCAGTTGGTTTGCATTCCCCTTGGATGTGATGCCCTGTCCAGCACCTGGCACGGCAGTGTTCCCATCCCTCATGTGCAGAATTCCAATTGCTCCTTGGTCAGTTGTTGTTTAGAGACAATGCCAATGACACAGGGAAAGCCACATGGAGCACACACAGATCTCAGACAGACACAGGGATAGCAAGGGAAGGGTGGATGCTACGGAAATCTTCCTGCCACCCCAGCCTTTGGAGAATCAGAGAATCCCAGACTGGTTTGGGTTGGAAGGGACCTTAAAGCTCATCTCACTCCATCCCCTGCCATGGGCAGGGACACCTTCCACTATCCCGGGTTGCACCAAGCCCCATCCAAACTGGCCGTGGACTCTCCCAGGGCTGGGATTATAACCTGTACTCAATGCAGGGATGAGAGGGGAAGGAAAGCCCTTTGCTGGGTGCACATTTCCACTCCCTTTTGTCCCGGTGCTGACAATGAGCCCAGTAACAGGAGCACACAAAGGAGGTTTGTTCTGCCTTTGTATATTTTGCCTTTCTCTGTGCCCGCAGCCCTGTGTGGTGCAGTCAGCAGTTCTCCCTCGGCTCTTCCCTCCCCGGCTCTTGGTGAGATCAGGACAGCTCCGAGGAAGGCATTAAAATGACAGTCATTATTCCAGCAGCCTCAAAACACTGGGCACTTATTCCCCTAACCTGAGAAGAGTGTCCAGTGTTCAGCTGGGACAACAATAGCCTGCAACTCTCCAGTGTGGCCACCCCAGACATCCCAGTGCCGGGTGGGAGCTCAGGGCTCGCATTGTGCCCTCACAGTGGTCGTGTCAGTGTTTCCATGGTACGTTCAGCATCCTCAGGGATGAGCAGCCTGGATTTACAGCCACTGTGGATCAGCAGAGCCCCTGCTCCATCCCACCCATCACTGCTGGTCTGCTCCAGAAGGGCAGGCAGTGGGAAATGAGTCTCAGCACAACCGCAGGACTTTTCCCCTCTGAGACAGACACTCCCGTACTCTTGCTACAACAGCTGTTGGAGTTATTGAGACTTAATTTAGGGCCACTTGGGAGCTCAGGGCACGTGTCCCACCACGGCAGCACTGCCCTGATCCTACAGCAGTGTGGGCACGACCCAGGAGACCTGGCTGTCACGGTGGGAGCAGAGAGCTGTGCTGGGATTGCTGGGGCAGGAGCACTTCCCAGCTCCTGGGTGCTCCGGGGGGTGCTGCTGCTGGGCTGTGTGATGTTTAGCCATTCTCTCCCCTTTTCCATGACTCACTTTCACCTCTCATCCCTTTATTACCCATCCTTTCCAGCTCTGTGTACACCCAGGACCTGCTGCAATACCAACCAACACAAGGAATTACTGAGGAGGAACACGACCAGCAAAAACCAGCCTGGGCCTTGCTTTTACGGCACTCCGCTGGCCATTGACTGACAATGAGCTAACACAATCCAAGCTGCATCCCAGGAAGGTTGGTTCCAGCCTGCCTGCTCCTCATGAGCCCCCAGAGACCTGATGTCCTGTGCTGGCCTCTTCCAGTGTCACCTCCTGCCATGTCACACCCACAGAGGGTCTGGAATATCCATGGACAGCCAACAGAGTGGTCATGGATCCTGCTGAATGAAAGGCACTCCCAGAAAGACAAACTAAGCCCCATCATCCCAGCAGCTGGTGCTCAGCATTCCCAGGTGGCTGGAGAAGGTGCCATAAGGAAGAAGGTGCCAAGCTTCCAGCTGCCAAAGAGTCATTCTCAGTAACATAAAGCCTCTCATTTTCCCTCCCTGGAGTGTTTAACCTGTGGCTAAGTCTGTCAGCACCTGCCCTTCCTTTACTGCTGCATGGGAAGGAGAATCCACATTATGGGAGAAGATTCCTGGCGCAGGAGAGCCCAAATCCCACTGAGCCTCTCCCCCAGGAACATTCCCAGCACACCTGCAGCTCCATCCCTCTGGCTGAGCTTGCACAACACCCTCACACACAGGTTATGTAGGGTCTGCTGCCTTCCTAACTCCTGTTTTCTTTTCTCCTTCCTTTTTTTTCCTCCCCTTTTTTTAATTAGAGCTTTCATTCTTTCCCCAGCCCACACAGAGCTCCCAGAGCTGCAGGCTCGTCTGTGATTGCAGACAAGAGCTCATGGATAAGCCTGGATTCACTTCCCCTGCAGTGGTCAGGAGGAGCCAGGAGGGGTTCTCCGCTCTGTCTTTAACAGAAAACACTGGAATTTTCCTTCTGTGCCCCATGATTTCATCTTGCACTCAAAGCCTCTCTTTCTAGCACGTGAGAACAAGGCTGAAAGGAAGGTATCAGTGCAAGATGAGTACTGGGGGTAATGAATCCCCTGAGCTGAAATGTGCAAGCAGCCCCAGGAGCTGACTTTGACCTGGTGCCCAGGGGTGTGATCACAGCTCAGCTGGCACCACAGGGACAGCTGAGCAGAGGGCTCGCACAGCCCTGCTGCCCCGGGTCCCCTTTCTAAAAGCATTCCTGGGGAGGGTATTTAAAGAGACAGAAATTACATCCTGTACACCCGATAGTCCCGTGGAATTTGAGAAATGCAGCTACCTCTGGTGCAAGGAAAATGAGGGGGGACAGCAACCAGGGCACAACCAAATGGTGGTGGAGAGAAGAAATGGAAGCCAGGTCCTCGGGAAAAGTCTTGCCAGAGGGATCCTGGTATCAAAGGATCTTGACAGGAGATTAAATTGCCCCAGAAAAACGGGAAACAGGTTTAACATCAACAGAAACACAACATTTCTATGGAGCAGCACCACCACAAGCACCCGGAGCAATTAAGGGCTGGGCTCTTCGCCATGGATTTTCTAGGAGACTAGAAAGGCTTGCCTTGCTCTGCCCTGACAAAAGGGCTTAGAAAAAGGCTGAAACCTCTGCCGGGTATGCTCTGCAATCCACCTGGATTTCTATGCCCCCCCCAGCCCTAGCAGTGGGAGGAGGAGCTGGACTGTACAAACAGCTTCTCATGGGATTAATGCTTCTTCCTCTCCCATCAAGCTCCCAGTTGAGATCCAGCAGCTCACTGGAGCTGACACTGCTTCTAAAACAGCCTCCCCCCCACCCTTGGACTGATCTTTTTGCAGCAGCATGGAAAGCATGAAAGGGGATGGTGCTCCTGACCCACTTGTCCCCATTCCAGCACCTCCCAGTACCAACTCCGGGCTGGGTTTGCCCCAGGACGAAGCTCTGGAGCAGTGGTGCCACTGGTTGGCATTAGGCACATAAAGCCCTTTGCAGCTGGGCTTCAAATCTGTTTTATTTAAAGCTCTGGAACAGTCACATGGTAGGAAGGTAGTGAGCAAACACTGCGAGGCTCCTTCCCTGCCAAGGATTGCGCTAATCTGGTATTTAACCTTAAACCAGTGGTGCGCCCATCCTTGGGGGGCTCTGTGCACGTGTATCTCCCCCTCAGCCACGGGGGGAAAGCAGCCACACAGGTGGGGACTATGAGGAGCCGAGGCTTGAGGAATCAGAGGATTTCAAAGCCCAGCAGGGACCGTAATTCCTCGTGGATCCCTCTCCCCCGCAGTGTTGCAAAGCTGCCGCATCTCTTCTCCTGACCCTTCCTCACCACGATGATGGTCTCAGCAGCCCTTAGAGCCCCAGCCAAGGCGAAATGTGCAGGTGGGCACCTGTGTGATCCCTCCTGGCTCTGCTTCCCAGGTCCAGAGCCTCACCAGGAGAGAAGGGATTGCCCTCGCCCAGGGATTGCCCTGGTGATCAGGGACTTCTTTCCCACTAAGCTGTTGGAGGAAGGTAGGAGAGTTAAAAATCCTCCTGAGCCAAGGGCTGGCTGCCAGGGCTGCCAGGGTGATACCAGCACTGTTTTAAGGCAGCAGACTTGGCAAAAGGACCGTGCTGCTGCCAAGATGCCAGGCTCTGGGACACCCTTGGCCTCAGCATGAACAGCTCCAGGGATGGTTCTCCCTTTTCCTTAGACCATTTTCCTCAAACGCGGGGCTGCTCCAAGGAGGCTGTGGATTGCCCAAGGGCCCTGTGATGCTGAAAGCTTTCCAGGATCCAACCTGAGGAGATGCTGCCTTCCAGGAACCTGTCCCTGAGGGAGCAGCAGGGCATCCTCAGCCACCCCTGCACTGCCTGGCAACACCCCCCTCCCTAAAATCCTCACCCCACCACAGCCAGGCACCACCACGACCGTGATATTTTCATGTTAACCCAAACACGGACATGGCTGGATAGAGAATAGAGAGATCCCAGGTGAAACATGTATAAACAGATTAAACATGCCTCGGTGCCTGCAAACCTCTGCTCACTTCCCCACGGAGGGCAGCATTTCATGCATATCTGGGAACTCGCCGAGCACACACTGTTTAGATAAACCTTGTTCCTTGTTAAACTGTAAATAACATCTGGCTCACCAAGCCAAACCAAGCCCAGCTCACTGTCCTCAAAGCTGCAGTGCCAGCCATGGGAATGGCAGACCAAGCAAGTGTGTTTGGCAGGGGTTTAAAGTAAAGAATTTATCTTTTTTTCTCAATTTTTTTTAAGAGGATTTTTCCACTTCACCCCCAACCCACCTCCCCGCCCTGTAGTTTAAAAACTACCCCAACCCGCACTGAACGCTGCTGGAGTCTCCCGCAGCCCCGGTGTCCTTGACAAGCAAGACTGGTTTCTGCACACAAGCCTTGGAAACTGGGACAGATAACAGAGCCCAGAGGAAGATAAACAGAGCGAAAGAGCATGAGGGAGAGAGATGTCTCCCAGGAAAACACGTGGCTGGGCTCACAAGTCCTTGGACACTGCTAGGAGGAGATAGGTGCTGGGCTGAGCACGTGCTGACCCACGGCCCGCAGTCCGCCGTGCTTTTGTGAGGCATCAGAAGCACAAAATAAAGGAAATAAATTCAAATATAGTGCTTCCCCCCACCCCCCCCAGTCAAAACACAAAGTTATTTCCACATGGTTTCCACAGGAGTCAAGGAGACTCCAAGCTCCAAAAGTGAGATGAAAAGGGATGACACTGAGCAGGGCTGTTCAAAGCTCACTTGGGTGTATTCAATTCTCCTCTCCTGCCTCACCAGCTGATAAAGTTGCTTCAGAGGAAATGCTCGAGATAAGGAAGGAGTATAATCCTGAGGCTCAAAGAGAGAGAGATCTGGCCTGTGTTCACACAGCAGAGCATCAGTGCCCCCTCTCCCCACTGCTCCCAGTTCTTATCTGCTGGAACACTGGTGGGGATGGTTGCACACACTGCAGCTGAGTGTGCTTGCCATGCTATGATAGTGCAATTAGTTGCACAATTAATCGTTAATAAGAAGGGATTGAAAGGGATTAACTACTTAAACAGAACACATGCTGCTCATGGTAATTTATGAAAGTACCCCTTCTCCCTCAGATACTGTGTCATGTTTCCCTGGAGTTAAAATGACTCAACTGGACCTTTCCTCTGCACCTTCTGCACTGAGGAAACAGCCATTTCCATCCCCATGTGGCTGCTCTGGGGGCCGAGGGGATTCAGCAGCAGGATGGACACCTCCGTGCACTCCACGTTTGGCTCTCTAGGGACAGGGCTGATGGGAAAGCTCCTCCTGCTCCTGCTCCTTCCAGGGGCTTTGGGAGTCGTTGCTAGAGCAGGAGGGTGGTGGAAGGGAGGGGTGTGAAGGTGGTGTGGGGTGTTGTGATGGGTCGTTTAATGGAAGGGGCAGTTTGGGGACACAGAGGCACTCTGCGTTTCAATTTGGATGAGGCACAAAACCATCTCTGGCTATAACCAAAAAGAGCAGTAAAACCACTAGTTGTGCCTCCTCCTCCTGCTCAGACTCCCCAGGCACACAGTGTTGTTCCTCTGTCCCCCCACACCAATTTACATTGCAAATGGAGTTTCCAAATTCCTGCCTAAACCCCAGGCACTCGGGAGGCTGCCCAGGTGCTGCCAGACCATCCACAGCCTTTCTGGGAGCCTTCCAAAGGGCTGGAACAGCTCTGAGGTGTCCTGGGGCTCAGGTTGCCACCCCTGCAGCTTCACCTCCCCCTGGCTCCGGGCACAGCCACAGCTCCGGATGGTGACAGGGTTTGTGCTGGCCCCAGCAGCCCGTCCTCCCCCAGTTCAGACCCACGGCAGAGAACTTTCCAGCCTCGGATCAAACGCCAAACCAGCAGAAAAACAGGCCCCTTGGCTGCTCTGACCAGCGCATCCCTCGGGGGTTTCTTGCCTCGACCGCCCAAGCCTACAGTGAGATGTGGCCCTGCAGAGGTTTCCTCTGCACTGGGCAGCATTTCAGACCCCAGCTCTTCCTCAAAAAAGAAAATATTCCAGCCGATGGACTAAGGCACTGTGCAAGCTCTTGCCCTGCTCTGCTTGAGGGGTGACACAGGCTCTGCGCTGTCCCCAAGGTCCCCCAGACCCCCAGTCACAGGCAGTATCCTCAGCACACCCACCCTGGAGGGTCATGGGGACCGACTCCACCACATCACATCCCAGCAGGACATGGGGACCAACTCCACTGCATCCCATCCCATTCCAGCAGGCCACAGGACTGAATCCATGACATCCCATCCCAGCAAGACATGGGGACCAACTCCACTGCATCCCATCCCATTCCAGCAGGCCACGGGACTGAATCCATCACATCCCATCCCAGTGGGACATGGGGACCAACTCCATCACATCCCACAGGGCGCAGCCCACGGCACCACTGGCAGAGCCAAGTGCCAAACCTGCTCCTGGTATTAACAAGGCTTTCAGTGCCAGCTGCTAGTTCCTCTCCTCTGGGCAGTGCCATGCCCAGGAAATGCCCAGGATCAATGCCTGCACTGTAGGGAGGATCAGGAATGCTCTCCCCTGGATGTGGTGTTCTCCAGGCAGGATGGAGAACCCTGGCAGGGCTGCAGAGGGATCCTCCTCACAGCCACAGCCCGGGATGTGGCCGTTCCCTGGTCTGAACCAACACTGGCCTTCAGTGCCCTAATTGCAAACATGAAAAGCAAACAGCGTGCGGAGAATTCCAGCCGCAGGCTGGCTCCTCGTGTCCGTGTGAGAGGGGCAGGGCTGCAGCCAGACGCCAACACGGGCAAAATCAGGAGGACAGATAAGAGAAGGCTGGGATTTGAGAGACACAGCTTGTTCCTGCCTGCCTGCACTTCCTGTATCCTGTGGCACAGTGATTGCTGCGCAATAATTAGTTAATAATTACAAGCTGACCAGCCCCCAGGAGTATCTGCAGCAGAAGGAGCGATCTGTGCTCCAGGCTGGAAGCAGATTTGCCGTGTTGCTTCTGCCCTGCACTGAGTGGAGCACAGAGAACAGATGCTGGAAAGGTTATTATGCCCAAAGTGACTTGGGAACAGCTCCTTGCCCTTCCGTGGTCACTGCTCCTTCAAGGAAAGCCAAGCAGCTCCCTAACACCAGCTGTACTCCAGCCTAGTGGGAATTTGGCTGTTTCCCCCCTCCCAGGGAGGCAGGAAAATCAGAAATCTGGAGATGGGATGGGACTCACCCAAGGTCAAATAGCACAGCCAGGGAAAGAGTCCAGGAGATCTGGCCCTGGATGCTACCTCCAAACTCTGGATCTTACCTTAAACCCTTCAATCCCACCTCCAAAACCTGGATACTACCTCCAAGTCCCACCTCTGCCCTGGATTCTGCCTCCAAACCACTCCCACAACACCGTTTCCTTTGCTCTGTCGTTTATAGATCACTGCAGCACAGATCTACGGGATCAGGACTTGGATCCTCAGTTTCTGGGATCTCTTGAAGATCCCTCTCAGTCCCTGGCTGCCTCCTGGGGGATCTCCAGACCAGCATTTGCTCCAGCACAGCCTTGGCACATAAACTGCCAGTCTAAAAGGTTTTCCAACAACTAATTCAAGTCATAGAAGGCACAAATCCAAGCTCCAGGTGACATTCCATGCTGGAATACAGAAAAAAAACCCCAAACTGATGAATTTATATGCGTGTGCATGTTCCCAAGTGCAGAATTGAGGCTCCTGCTCACAAAACCTTGTCAGATTTAGCAACTAAAAAAAGATACGGCTTCAAGAGTGGGAAATGCTGGGAGGAACTGGAGTGAGGGAAAAGCAATGGCTGGGGGGTGGTTTGAGGATGAATCCAAACTGAGATGAGGCATCACAACCCCTGAGTGACCAGCATATTAAGCCTCACCAAATAATTAAATAGACTGAGTAAAAATAAACTATTTCAAACAGAGAAATAGCAGAAATAAATGGAACGTTGGGAATGTTTCTGCTGCCCAAAAAGGGCACATTTTGACTTTTTCAGAGGTTTCAGTGTTTACGGTCCTCTTCAACAGCCTCTCTTTTTAATTGAGCAATTCAATTAAAAGTCACCAAAACAACAGCAACACCCCATGAAACTGGTCAAATCCAGTCCCCTGCCCCATTCCAAAGCCCCTGGCTGGGAAAATTTGGGTTGTTTTACAGGAAACGGCTGAGCATTTCAGGGGGAGAAAGAGAGGGAGGGGGAGAGGGCTCATGTAGAAGTCTCCAGTAATAAAAACATTACTGTGTGAGCAAACTGAAAGGGTGCCCAAAAACCAAACAGAATTCATGTCACCCCAGAGCACAGAGAGAGGGGCTGTTTAGTACAGGCCAGCACAGCAGAAAGAGTTTTAAACCTCTGGTTTGAGATCCAGGGCCATCAGTGATGGGACTTTTTAACATCAGCAATATTCTCCTTGCCTCAGTTTTCCATCTGATAAATGACGATGACAGTACTCAGGGGTGGTGCAAAGGTGAACTGTTTGGGTGTAATTAGTCGAATTGGCCAGTAACAGAATAAAAAAGTAAAACTCAACAAAATAATTGGATTGAACACACCGTTCATCGGAGTGACTTCACTGGCAGTGCCCTTCCTTTGAGGTGAACACAGAACCTTTCCCTTCCCAGGCACTAAGGGAAGGACACAAACCCAGCATCACTAAATCCAGCACTCCATACTGTTTGCTTCCTCCTCTCTGCATCACTAGAGTAGCAGCTCTGATGATCCACAGGTCCCTGCAGCGCTGGCAGAGGTGACAGACACCAGGCACTGACAGCTCTGGATCAGGAATTCGCTCCCCAAATAATTTATCATCTTTGCTAGGGCAGTGCCTGCTGGCCCCAGGGCACCGAGGGCTCTCTGTGCGTGAGGAATTGTCCCTGCTGCAGAATGCCCCTGAATTAAACCCCCAAGGGAAGACAAAGGGGAAACAAACCCGGGTCAGACCAAGGCTGGCCGTGCCCAGCTGAGTTCTCGGAAATGCTCCACCTGAGCTGCTCCAGCAGACCTGGCTCCTGAAAGGCGGTGAGCATCAATCCTTGAAAACAGCAGCTCAAACATCCCTCAGCATGAACACTTTCCGAGTTATTTATCCTCCCAGCACCCTGGTGTGGCAGGGACGGCGCCTGATGGGAGAGGGGAGCACAGAAAAGGCACAAACAAAACCAGAAGAGCTGGTGTTGGCAGCGGGATCCAAGTGTTCCCAAGCCTGGAGCATCCTTCTGCTTCAGGAGCTGCATTCCCGAGGGTCCTGCATTATGCATTCAGCACAGGGCGAGAGAGTTTTAACAACAGCCCAGCCGCTGCTCAGGTGTGAAAAGAACCGGCTGGGTTTTCAGCAGAGATCAGCCCAGTGGGCAGGAACGCTGTGCAGGAGAGATGCGGACATTTCCCAGCGGGAATGTGGCGTGCCTGCAAAAATCCAGCCTTAATTGTGGCGGCTTGGAGCTCATCGCTGGAACAGCGAGGAAAGCCAGAAGGCAAGAGAACACAGGGCTCAAGTTCGGCGACACAGCTGGAAGGAGCCAAAGCAGGGAGGCAGAGACAGAAGGAGACAGATGAGAGGTGGCAGCGGTGTGAGGAGCACTGAGGAACCCCTGCCAGCTCCCCGGGCTCACCCACTCTGCTCTCTGGCTTGAAAATAATTTCCCAGCAGTTTCTTTTCCAGCCAAGCTGCCGAGACAAAGATACCAGCCGAGATTGTGAGCGACTGAGCAAACAAGCAGCAGATGAGCAACACTGGCTGCAGGCAAAACGCTACCTGAAAAGAAACCCTGATTAGGAATGTAAAGAGAGAGCAAAAGATGCTCAGGCTGATTACAGATCGACTCTGCAAAGTTAATTGTTCACCAGATTGTAATCCGGGTTTTTGCATCTACATTAATCAACAGGTTGCCTTCTGCTATCAGTTTTCCCTTTGCAAACAGCAGAAACAAGTGAATTTAGAGAAAAAAAAACCCAGCAGGTCAAACCTCTGCATGGATGGAGCTTGCTGAAAGCAATCAAAGGCCCTTTTTTTAAATAGAGACCTTTTATTGTTTTTCTACCTGTAAAGAAGTAAGCCAAGACCATGCCAGGAAGCAGAGCTGACCTTTCCGGCTGTCAGCACACGACTGACACCGAGCAGAACTCACTCCAGGCTGGGCTGGCATCTCCTCTGGGCCGGCCCCTGAGCCAAGACCCCCTGTCCTGTTGCCTGGAGAAGCTGCTTTAAGTTTGCCTCAATTTCCCTGAGCATGGAAGGAGAATTTGGGAGGTTCTTACTGAGTATAAACCCTCTTGGAAACTCTTACTATTATTGGACATGACTCCAAACACGCATCCCAGATTTTCTGGAGATTCTCAGACCTCCTGGCCTAAACCTCAGGTCTGTATGGAAGCCAGAGGAATGTCTCAGGGCTTACAAGGATTGACCAAACATTCATTTCTCTCCAGAAGGCCAGACCAACAGGATGGTTTTAGTGGAAACTGCAACGTGGATACTTTAATGCATACATGACATATGGGAAGTACATACACAGGTTTCTGTGTGACCAGGTGACTTGGGAGATCAAAACCCAACTCTCTGTGCTTCTTGTGTGCACCTTGAGCCATTGTGCCTCTCTATTTTACCATATGCAAAATGCAGCTGCCTTCTTCTGCCTTGTCTAGATGCAGTGCCAGCAACAGAAGGCAAAATCTGTCCCCTCCAGCCCCCGTGCTTGGGGCTGTGCCCTGACAAACAACCCAGCGACACTGGCAATGAAAGCACATGAAAGGCAGCAGATAAAAGCAGATAAAGCTAAAGACTGAAATCGGCTCGTTTTTAAGTCGGTAAAAACTCAGCCAAGCACATCCAGCTGCATTTCAGTCACCTGTAACCTCCGAGTATGTGACACCATCACTTGGCTCTGTCACTGGCTCGCCAGCAAAGCCTGTCTGAAGGGTCCATTCAGGGACCACAAAGAGCTTGTTCAGTGAAAGGGGCCTTCACGCATTGAGATGAGGATTTTAGTGCTTCCACGCCCATCCCTGCCAGCATCCCAAAGCTCTACAGAGCCCAGGGAGCAAACCTCGGAGAACAAAGCAAGGTCAAGTGTTAGGAGATGGGGGGACTCAGACATGGGGATATGGTGGTGACGCGTCCAAGGTCAGGCAGAATCCCCAGCAAGGCCATGGACAGGGGCAGATCTCCAGAGTCCTGTTTAGTTACAGATTTCTCTCTCTTTCTCTCTATCCAAGTACGATAAGAGAGGGGGAACTCCAAGCTAATGCTGGCGAGGCTGTTCCACTACTCATTTATTAATTGCTCTCATTTGGACTTGGTACCAATATTTTCCAGCATGGATGAGTAAACCTGAGTCCTTGGAAACAAATCTGCAAGACTTGCCATCAAAAGTAGTCCTGTCTGGAGAACGGACACCAAAACTTGCTCAGAAGTTTTCTGGCACGACAAGAGTCTAAAAATCGCTGAACTGTGATCTGGGTGCTTCACACCTACACAGAGAAATGAAATTTCACGGATGAGGTGCCAGCTGGTGAACCAGGTGCCCTCCTATTCCTGCCTCTGTTCCTTCTGTGCATCTGCTCTTGGGTATGTCACCTCCCACCGATGTATCTTCTCCAGGGAGCAAAGGATGCTCTGGACTACAAATGCACTTTGAGACCTCAGCGTGCCCCCACTGATGCGTTCCTGCTGACACAAACTAGGTCTCTAATAGTTGACTGTTTGCACCAAGGCAATCTTTTCAGGATCACGGGAACTGGTTTTCATGACCTCTCCACAGGTGGGGTGACCCAGATGCCCTGTCAAAGCCTCCTGAGGCTGGAAAACAAGACTCTGCTTGTATTTACCACATGTGTAAGCACATGCTGCAGATCTCTGTGCTGCCCCATTACCACTGAGGAGGAAATTAATCCCGTTTCCTTGCAGGGTCCTGTCCAAAGGCGCTTGCCCTTTCACAAATCTCATCTTGGAGGCTCTAACTTTCTGCCTGATGCTTTTTCAAAGCTCTTCCCCTTCAGGCACCTTCTCCAACCCCGACACACATCACATCACACTGTTCATTCGCTTGATGCACAGCACAGAAACCAACGCCAGCAGCCCCAGGCCTGACCCTGATGTTTCATCTTTTCAGAGCTAATGCCACTATTGTGCCAACACGCTCATTCCAGGTTGTTTTCGTGGAGAGATGAGCCAGTCTGTCAAAGCCTGACTTTTCAGGAGGTAGGGCTGGCATGGCAGGGAGAGCAGCTCTCAGCGGGCTGTCTTGTGTGGGGAGCGAGGAGGGGGACAGGCATTCTGGGGCAAGTTCTCCCACATCCCCGGGAACTTGTCAGAGCAACAGGCGTGCTGGAGAGATGCAGCTGATACAGACAGCCACAAAAAAACGCAGCGCAGGGGGAATGCCGGCCGGCCAGCCAGCGCCAGGGCTCCTGCCTGAGCCGGGGAACCCAGCACAGACCCTGCGTGCCAGCCCCCCGGGCGGGACCCATGCCAGGGGTGTCTGCCAAAGTCGGTAACGAGTGAAGCGTCGACCAGGGCTCCCTACACCAGGTTTAGGACCAAAACACGCGCAGGAATCGCCTGCACCAGGGCACAGACAGGTATAAATTCTCGCCGCGCTTCGTATGGAGCTGAACCCTCCCTCCCCGTACCTCCAACTTCAGCTCTTCCCTCGCCTCGCACTTTGTGCCCCCAAGAGTCCCAAAGGCAGCGGGGCTGCGGGGGGCGGGCAGGGACCCCCAGGCGGCCGCGGGGTCACTCACCGGCCGCAGAGCAGGTCGCTCTCCCTCCTGCCGCGTCCCTTCCTCCTTCTGCCGCCGGCACGGCGGGGCCGGAGGACGGCAGGGGCGGCGCTGTGGGAGCTGCGGGGACGGTGCGGGAGCTGCGGGGACGGTCCGGGAGCGGGGCCGGGCTGGGAGAGCTGGAGAGGGTCGGGAGCCGGTCAGGAGCGGTGCCGGGCTGGGAGCGGAGCTGGAGAGGGTCGGGAGCGATGCCGGAGCGGGTCGGGAGCGGTGCCGGAGCAAAAGCGGTGCCGGTGCCGGTCTGAAGCGGTGCCGGAGCCGATGCCGGAGCAAGAGCCGGATCAGAAGCGGTGGCGGAGCAGGATTGGGTTGGAGCGGTGGCGGATCCGGATCGGACGCGGTGGCGGTGCCGGAGCAGGAGCGGAGCCGGAGCCGGTGCGGGCGCGGTGCGGGACCCGGCGCGGTGCGGGAGCGCTGCCGGCGCTCGGCTCGGTGCGGCGCTGGCTCCTCCCCGCCGCAGCCCCGGGATAAGGAGCCCGCTCGGCCCCGCTGGCCCCGGGCAGGAGCCGCACACGGACACACGGACAGGCAGACGGACGCACGCAGTGATCGCAGCCCCGCACCCAAGTCAGGGGAGTTCCCTCCCGTAGCTCTTCCTGCTCGCCCTTGAGGCCCTTGGCAGATGTGCGTGAGCGGGGGCAGCCCGTGAAACCGCGACCTGCATCCCTCGGGCAGCCGTGGAGGTTTCTGCCTCTGTCACTCTCTCGGGGGAGGGCATGCATTTAGCAGCAGCTTCACCATCCATTCCGGCTACTTGTTGTCTTATATTTAGTCAAACGTTCTCAGTTTGCCAGAAATAGAGCAGCCATGGAAATAAATCAGGCTGAATGGAGGTGCCAACATTGTCTGTCTGAAACTAATTAATTTCTTATATCCTCAGCTATATTAGTCCTTGCCTTCCCTCTACAGACCAGCCTGTCTGTCAGCAGAGTTTCTGTAATTAGTGGGTATTGTGCCTAAATCTGGGGGATGTGCAGGAGGTTTAATGTGGCAGGCGAAGGTAGAGGGATGCCAGCAGGACACCTGGCCAGGGAAGGAACAAAATTCATTTACACAGAGTATGAAAAGTGGAAATGCAGAGGACACAGAAGAGCTGAGGAGGAGGAGGAAAGGGGGCACAAGTTGTCTGGGGGAAATCCTATTGGGGGGAGTATATAGGGTCTTCTCCTTTCCAGACATCTGCGATTCCACAAGGAAAACTGTCCAGAAGACAGAAATTTGGGCTTCCTGCTGCTAACAGAACTCCTTTTCCCCTTTTCCTTTTGGAACGTGGGAGTCTCGGTGGACTTGCTGACTCTCATTTCTTATATTAGAACCATCAAGCTCGCTGGGAGACACTTCGAGGAACAGGGAAGTGGTTCACAGATGGTGTGGCAGAAGCATAAAAACTGAGGCCCCGTGGAGGAAAGGGATGTTTTTCCAGGATCCATTTCATTTGTTCACTGTAGCCTGTCCCATGGCAACACCCAGCCAAGACCTGAGGCCCTCGGTAACGCTTGTCTGCTCTGTGAGTGGGGTAAAACACTCAGCACCAGCTCTTCAGTCAGTGCCCTTGGTGAGCACGGGAGCTGAGCCCTGCCTGAGCACACAGGGCCGAACCAGGGGGCTCTGAACTGGAACTGCCCCTCCAGAAGCAGATGGGAGTTCAAGCTTCAGTCACATTGCCCCGGCTGGGACGGGATGACTTTGCAGCAGGGTGAGACCCTGCCCTTTGTGACACAGGGCGAGCGGCTCGTTTCTCTCCTGCATCTCGGGGATTTGCATCCTTTGCTCTGCAAAGGGCTCAGGGAGGAGCAGCAAAGGGTGAGAGCCAGAGGTGTGATGTGCAGCTGCCTCTTGGCCTGCCCTCCCCTGACCCCTGGTCAATGAGTACCTGGTCATGTGGGCTGCACAGTCAGCTCTGTGTGAGTTGGCCATCACGCTCCCCTCATGCCACTGGCTGCAGAAATGGGCAGGTTTTCCACAGCCCAGCGTCCAGCCAGGCTCTGGCTCCCTCGCACTTCCATATTCACCCATCTCTATTTAAAGAGGAAATGTCACCTGCGGGGGAGATGTCTCAAACACTTATGTGCCATTCTCAGCACAGCACAGCCCTTGGCGTAACAACTGCTGCCACACACCCCATACCACAGCTCTGAGACCACCTGACACTCTAAGTCCATTTTGAAACAGAAACCAAGGGAGAATCCCAGCAAAAACTCTGGTAAATAAGGAGAGGAAGCCCCCAGACTGGAGCCGGACAGAGAAACCAGTTCGAAGAGGAAACGACAAGCAAAGGGCAGGAATGTTACAAGCAATTAGCGGACAGAGACATGAGCTCAGTGGTTGTGTCACAGGAGCTGCTTATTGGTGCATAACATTCCTCCTAAATATAAATTACAATAATGAACATGCCAGGGATTGCTGTAAGCCTGACAGGGATAGCTTTGGAGGAGGATGTGGAGAGGGAAAGCACCCAGCTGCTGCAGCCAGCAGGGATTCCTGCCTGTGCTGTTCAAAGACTGGAGAAGAGGGGAGGCATCGGGGTGTGATGGATGTTCCCCAGCATGTGGGACACAAACGCAGCACATCTGCCTGGCAGACCGATGATGTGGGGCTAATGAGCCCCTGCACTGTTCATGGGGCTGGCTGCTCCCCTGGTAACAGCCCAAAGCCAAGTGGCCCTTAACGTGTGCCCTGCAAAGGGCTGAGGTCGCTGCTGTTGAACTTGGCACCCACCTGAGATGCCTCTGCAATCCCAGCAGTGTATTTGCAAGGCAGAGCCTCGGGGCATTTTCCAAACATGCCAATGTAATGGCCGAGCAAAAAGCAGGCAAAAGTGCTTATTTTTTGGTGAGTTTTTCTAAAATTACTTTGGACTCTGGGGCTGTTTTTCCCCTTTTGTATTGTGGCAGTGGAATCACATAGTCTCACAGAGATCATGGGGAAATCAGGTGTGAAAACGGGTTCATTTTAGCTGGGAGTGTTTCATCAAAAAATGAGTCTGGCTGGGAAACTACAAGACTTTGTGTAGATCCACGGCTGTGATCATCTCAGCTCG
The DNA here is from genome assembly GCA_013396755.1 of Sclerurus mexicanus. NCBI lineage: Eukaryota > Metazoa > Chordata > Aves > Passeriformes > Furnariidae > Sclerurus > Sclerurus mexicanus. The sequence continues at coordinate 80,839 of VWZF01005795.1, forward strand.
TGCTGGGGGAGGTTCTGCTCAGCAAATCCCTCTCCTCCTCCTTCTCCCAGTGTATTCCACACTAGGAATAGTTATGCAATCGCTGGTGTGTCCCTTGCCTGGGCCAGCCAGAGGAGTGCTGGGTTTCATCCCGCAGCTGTTCTCCCTTTTGATATAAATTGCATCTTTTGAAGATCCACGGGCTGTGCTTCCTCACCGCGGTGTGTGCTGTCACCCTCCTGCAAACAGCACCTCGGGCCAGCTGCGTCGGGCTGGAGAGGGGAGACAAGGGGGAGGTGTGAAGGAGAGAAGGCTGCAGCAGGCAGAGAGCCCTGCCACACACCTGGATGCTCCTGTCTTTGTCCAAAGGGGCACAGCTGGCTGGGTGCCACATCCAGGCAGGAATGTGATGCACATAAGCCGAGGTGATGGCTCTGGGCTGTTCCTGCCCTTGGCACAGTCCTAGGATTTCCTCTGGGTAGAAGCAATCTTGTTTCTGCTGCACACCAGATCTCCTTCCCCCCTCTGAAAAGCCACCACCAGACACACACCAGCCCGAGCTGCCCAGCTGGGCTCCTTCCCAAGCCAGGGGGATGTGGTACCTGTGTTCCACGGGCTGCAAGCGGGATGCAGGTGGGAGTGACTGCCAGGAGCAACAGGGAATGCTGCAGCATCCTGAGCAGCATTTCAATCGCACACCCAAGGGGTTTGCTGGGGCTGCTCCTCTCCAGAACCTTCCCTGGCAGCAAACAACACTGCAGGGATGTCAGAGGGACTGTGGGATACTGAGGAGCCAGCACAGCCTTGGGGACACGGGCAGAGCAGTCCCAGCCCCAGTTTCACGTCACAAGGGCAAACATAGGGTGCAAAACTCCACTGGGCAACCCTTGTCCCTGTCCAAACCAGTCCAAGGGCAGGGAATATGGGAATGCTGCATGGACTGGAATGGAGCTAGAGCCCAGGAAGTGCCTGCCTTGTAAAACTGTGCCTGCCCCAGGCCCGCTCCCTGCATGGCTCCTGGCCAGACACATTAAATCCGCTGGTTCTCCCTCACATGGTGAGGCCCTGGTGGGGACACTCCATCCAGTGCTGGGAGCTGGCTTTGGGAGAGAGGGGGGAGAGAGCCCAGGGCAGGCTGGAGAGGGGGGACAGCCAGAGGGCTCCAAACCTGCCTTAGGAGGAAACCAAGGCAGTGACAGCAGTCCCCAAATGTGTAACAGTGGAAGGCAGCAGCCCATCCTCTGTTACAGCCATGCAAAGTGGCCCTTTGGTATCAGAACACCTAATTTGGGGTGTAACAACACCTAATTTTTGCTGTAAGCTGCTCACCCCATTTAATCCCCAACCCCAAAGTCAAGAGCGACCCCCATCACTTGTCCACAGCACGTACGGAGGGGCAGGAGCTCACCTACACAGTCTCCAGGCTGGAGGGAAGATGTCAAAACACACCAAGCAGTGACACACCAGGCCCAGTAAGAACCAGTTAAGAGAGATATGACCTCCAAACAGAGCTGTACCCGGCAGGCATCACTGTCTCCCCAGAGAGAGGTCCGGAGCTCCAACGTGTAGCCCAGCGCTCTCACATACGAGTCCTGGCAATCCCAGCAGATACACGAAGGGTATTAGACCTGACAGCTCACACTGAAGCATCAGAGAAGTGGCAGCGACGTGAAATGTGCTTGACTTCTCGAGGAAGCACAAGGCAGCTCCAGGGGGGTTTCACCTGCGTCCCCCCCGCAGCTCCTCCGGTTTCCCTCCCTGCCACCCCGAGCAGTGGCTGAGCTGCAGAGCCCTCCAGCTCCCCAGCAGCTCAGGGGCACGTTTTCTCCACTGCTAAACTCACATGGACATGCATGTGTGCTGCTCCGAGGCGAGCGGCTCCCTGGAGGTCTGCAGGGAATATTTCACAGTCACTGCATCCAGGCAGCAGTTCCCTTCCCCACTGCCCCGACATTCAATAGGCACCGAGTCATGGAAAGAAAATGTGTTCAATGCCTCCCCTGCCCTGGCCCGCTCTCCCTTGTGCACAGGCAGGCATGTGGAAATCATTGCCCAGCGCTGCGTTTCAGCAACAATCACAGAGCTGGAGTTTAAAGCCGGCTGCTAAGTCGAGGAAAACTGGCAAATGGGCCCCATGCTCCGCTGCCCAGCCTGGCACAGCAGGGTCTGCTCCTGCAGAGTGCTGGAAGTGCCAAACTCGCCCAGTGGTGTCACTGGGAGGGCGGGTGGTGCTGCTGTGTCACGTCCCGGCGTGTGCCTGTGGCTGTACATGGTGTTAACAAGGGCTGTGGGCCACCCTTATTTACCTGTATTTAACAACAAGCCCCATCCAGCCTGGCCTTGGGCACTTCCAGGGATGGGGCAGCCACAGGTGCTCTGGGCACCCTGTGCCAGGACCTGCCCACCCTCACAGGGAGCAATTCCTTCCCAATATCCCACCTAAACCTGCTCTCTGTCAGTTTGAAGCCATTCCCCCTTGTCCTGTCACTCCAAAAACGGACAAGACAAAAGGAAATTGTTATTCCTATTTTACAGGCGAGCCAATTGAGGAGCAGGGAAAACGGAGACAAGTTCGGATTATCCCTGTTAACCCAGCCTTGCCCCGGAGCTGAGGGAGCTCCTCAGGGTGTCCCTGCAAATGTCCACCAACACTCCTGACTGAGCCCAGGCATCTGCAGGCTGCTCTTGTCCCACACAGGAATCGGCTCCCCGTGATCCCGAATCCCCCTGAAACCAAACTCAGTGTAAGCTGACACGCTCCATTCTGCGTGACACAAAGGCACCGTCCCCAAGGTGGCCACAGCACGGCTGACCATGGCAACCACGGGGCGATTGCAAACCCGAGAATCCAGCAGCATCTCCTCCTAATTTTGTCCATGGAGCATCACCATAACAACAGCTCCACCAATCCACACCAGACATTCAGGCACTTAGCAACCAGGAGCTGCCAAATTGCAAAACAAAGTCAAAAATATGCCCGGAGTGTTTCCTCCACGATCTTCCTGTGGCTGTGCAGAGCTCCAGCTCTGATGGGCAAGGCCAGAAGAATGCACGGAGTACCACAGATACCGAAACTTGTCCCCCAGCAAGCAGCTCTGGAGCCAGAGCATCCTCTGCCCTGCCTGTGGTGCCACTGGAAGGTGAGTTTGGCCTCTGTTTCTTGGCATTTCAGTACGTGATCCCCTTTCCCTTGCACAGCGTAGAGAGGAAGGCTCAGTGCAAAGGCAGTGCTGGCACACAGCACCCTGACAGCACTGACGGTCACCCAGCCAGGGCACCTGCAGAACCGGAGCAGGACTGCTCTGCCTGAAGGTTTCCAGGTGTTTAGCGGCTGTTGCACAGGGGTTAAATCACCTCAGCCCAGGCAACAGCGCTGAGTTCAAAAGGAACCCGAAGGAGTTTGCTCCTGGGAGCGGACCTTGTCCTTGTCACCCTTGTGAGGCAAGTGAGGGGAGGAGGTAAGTTGTTTTTTCAGAGAGCAATCCATCTCTCCCCCACTGACTCACTGACAAGCTTCCCTTTCCAGGCAGTTCACGGGGTGAGCTGGAGGCTGAACAGTCAGTCCTCACTGCAGGAAAGGGGTGAGTAAGTGCACCAAGGGCTGAAAGCTGCTTCCTCAGGGGATCAAGGAGCACTGGGGTTAAAGTTCCAGAGGGGAACATGCCTGAGCAAACCCAACAGATGCTTCTCCCTGCCTGTGTACACCACACACACCAGCAAAGCGCCTGGTGCTTTCCTGCTGACAGAAAGTGGGAGTCCCTGCTTGGACTGGGACCAGCTGTATGGAAATACCCAGCGAGCAGAACATCACATGGGCTTTTCCAGCCCAAACCAGTAAGACCTCTGTCAGCAGGATGCAATCCTGTGGCCTAGGCAGTGCAGGAGGTCTGGCTGGAGGATAAGGACTTTTCTGAGCCTTTGGCCACAGGGATACATGGATGGAGGGATGGAACAGGAGGAGCCATGGCAGCGGGCTGGCAATATTCAACAAGAACAGCTTGGGTGGCACCAGAAAAAGGGACTCCCTCACTGCTGGCTCTGACAGCCTCAGGATGGTAAGCCAGGATTTGCTGCGTGCCTCACAGTCTGTTAGCTATTTTCAGCCGAAATGAGGAATCCAGCCCAGCTCTGGCTTCCCAAAACATTGATTCAGGCATAAACTTCAGTGGGCATTAGAGAAATGATAAAGGTGAGAACCTTTCCAAAAAAGACAGCCAAGGACAGGCTCAAACTGCAGTGCTGGACACATGCACGGTGGGGCGCAGAGCAAAGCAGCCCTGAGAGGGCAGGAATGGTAGGGATGTGCCCAAGGGACATACTTGGCTTAGCTGGGAGCAGAGTGGGTGCAGTCCCACCTTCACACATATGCTGATGCCTGTGCCAGCCGAGCTCGTGGTGTCTGGGAGCCTCTCCAGCCCACATGAGTCTATCGAGGCTGCTGGAGCTGATGTTCACCCCACACTGCCTCCTATCCAGTCTGACATCCCCCACCTCTGCTGTTATAATTAGGGAATTGGAGCAGATGGCAGCAGAGTTAGCTGAAAAGAGGAAAATCTCATACACAGCTGCCGCTCGCTGTGTGCAAGTCCTTCCCTCTGAGGCAAGTGGGGATGACAGCTCCTGTGATCAGAGGGGAAACTGCCGGGGCTGGGTGAAGCAACAACATCCCCAAAAGACTCTCAGCTGGGGGCTGGGGGCTGCCAGGAACCCTGTGGGCACAGGGAATGAACCACAGCATGGTCAGAGACCAGGCAAGGGTGGCACCACAGGGACCCCGGGCTCCCTCTTCCCTGCTGCCCCTGAGGGGCTGTGTGAGCTCCTGGGCTCCTGAAGGTCTGTGCACCTCGGTGCCAGCTCCTGTTTCCATCCCAGCAGGCTTCAGGGAAACCTGCACTGGAATAAAACACTGCTTCAGTTTTCTTCCTCCCCAGTAAACACTCACTCACCGCTCTGCACTGCTTCTCCCCTGGCACAAACAAAACTGGCTGGTGCAGACAAGGACCTTGCCCCCTCCTGCCCTGCCAGCAAACATCCGTGTGTCAGCAGCAAAGGGCAGAGAGAAATTCCTGGAGGTAAGACCTGGCAAAGCCTCTCAGGACTGGCTGCATCCCAGGGAAAACCCTTGGCATCCCAGGGATAGCACAGGTCCTGCTCTGGGCTCTGGTGCAGGGGAGGGGAGAGGGGCTTTCAGGGTGCCCAGAACGTGTTTTAACTGGTGCTGAGGCATCTGCCCAGGAGAAAACCACCAGTGCCCAGTGGCAGGCAGCTCCCTGCAAGGCAGTCTCTGGGGAGAACCTCCAGCACAAGCCTCTTCCTTGCTGAATGCACCTATTAGTCCATCAGTGCTGGGATTCCCCAGCCAATAAATGTTCTAATGACATGTTGAGTCTCTCCTGCTCAGCACTGCAGACCTGCTCTCCTAAAGGTCTGACCTCCTTTTCCCTGCCAGGCTGCAGAGAAGCTTTCCTGCTGATTTCTTCTGCCTGGAAGAGGCTCAAGATTCCTTCTGAGAGATGCTGAGTGCTCTGTGGACACTCCACTGCTCTCAGCCCGATCCTGCCCTTGGCTGGTCCAGTGTTCTGAGAGCTGAGCCCCCACAGTACAGTGAAATCCCTGGGAGCCAGGGCTCCTCAGCTCAGCATCCCACCCACAGCCTCCCAGGAGGGCTCTGGGGCTGCTGATGCTCAGGGAAATGCTGTCTTTGCAGGAATTTCTAGCTCTGGGGTAAAGCGTGAGGTTGTTCCCTCCCTGTGTACCAAATAACTTGAACAGCAGCTTTTTCCAAATCCCAAAGCTCCGAAAAACAGGTCTGGAGGCTCATCCATCGCACAATCCAGTTGCTCTGCCCCAGAGCAGGATGCCCTGGGACTGGGAGCTGCACTTGGCCATTTAAGCCCTGCCATCCAGGCAGAGCCCACCCTTCCCCAGGCTCCAGCAGCATCCAAGGGGCATCACAGCAGGACTTCAAAGGGCTCCACACCTCCTGTGCCAGATGGAGCGGGCTGGAAGCGGCGCATGGGGTGGTACATGTGTGACCCCATAAGGGCACAGAGCCAGTGCAGCCCCCGGGAGGATTCAGAGATCAGAGCACCCCCAGTGCTGAGCTGTGCCCTCCCCTCCCCTGTGCCTTGGAGACATCCAGCACTGACCCACCATCTGCCAGCACTGGCATTCCTGCAGCCCAAACACTGATGCCACTATTTTTGACTAAGTAAGGCAGTTCCAGGGGAAAAAAAATAATAAATTGAAATACAGGTTTAAGGCAGGATTGTTCTGGATAAATCCGCTCTCTTGTTGTCTCACAGATTTAATCAATTAGCACCATAGAAGAGGTCTGCAGATGCTGAGGCTGAATCTCCTTGTGCTAATGCTGCTTCCAGTCAGGAATAAAGTCCATAAAACTACTGGGAGCAAGATGAAAATGCCAGTTCTGTTGCCCAGCATAGAGCCTTCACTCGCTGGGTTTATTGCTCCTCAAAAGCCCCTTGGGTATAAGCAACTTATTTATAGCTGTTTACTGACTAAACACACACAAGGGAAGGCTAAATGTCAAGGCATTTCTGCAAACCAAGCTGGGCCCTGCACATTTGGTCTGTCACACACAGGGACGCTGGACCTGCCTGGGAGCTGGGCATGGAGCAGAGCCAGCCAGGGAAGGTGGGTCCTGCCTGGAAGCTGCTGCTGCTGCTTGTATAAGCCCCCACCCCAAAACATCTGGAAGCCCAGCACCTCCGGACAGTGGGATCATCGGCCACACGAGTGCAGTCCCCATTTTTATCTGCCTGTATAGATGGTTTCCTCCCTTGCTTTTTACATTTTTAATGCCTCCACACCAGCAGATAACAAGGAAATGTCCAACTCAGCCCTGATCAGCCCTGACTCAGCACCACCCGAAGCCTGTGTTGTGCTGGGCATGAGGAACGAGGGCTGACTCTGTGCCAGGGGGCAAACCCTGCTCCTGGCTGTTACCTGCCCACTGCCAAGCCCACGGGAAGCACAGGTGCTGCCAAGCAGGCACAGGCAGGTCCTACCAGGCTCTCAGCCCGAGGCCATGGTGGGTCTTGCTGGCTGTGAGCAGCAGGACATGGTCTAGGACGGGCACCTGGATACCTGTGTTGGCCCTCCTGTGAAAGGAGCTGCCACAATCCAGGTGTCCAGGAGTTCTGTTTAGAGGAGGAAAAAGAGGAACTCTGTCATCTAAAGCTGTGTCAGGGAGGGTTAGGTTGGATCTTAGAGGAAGGTTCTTCCCCCAGAGGGTGGTGGGCACTGAGCAGGCTCCCCAGGGCAGTGGGCACGGCCCCAAGGCTGCCAGAGCTCCAGGAGGGTTTGGACAATGCTCTGAGGGACAGGGTGGGATTTTGGAGTGTCTGTGCAGGGCCAGGAATTGGACTGGATGATCCTCGTGGGTCCAGTTTAGGATATTCTGTAGTTTAATGACCTCTCTGGGATGTTTGGGCTCAGCATCTGGGGTCCGGGAGTTACCCCAAATGACACTGGGCACCCCCCCTGCACAGAGCAGGCTGGGGGTCCAGAGCATGGCCCTGTGCAGCCTGTGCTCCTGCATTCCTGCTCTGGGGAGCACGGCACAACACATTTTTCCCTGGGTTAACAGCAGTTAACATCATGGAGAATTGCAGAAGGCTTTTCCTGGAGAAGGGGCTTTCCCTCTTTTGACCCGTGTCCCTGCTTGATCCCTTCCCAGCTCTTTCCTCCACCCCTCATCTCCCTGGCTGTCCTGTCCCCCTGCTCCGGGCAGAGGCAGGTTGTCCCCAAGTTCCGAAGGAGTTTTTGGAAAATGCTTCCACCTCGTGGTCCTCTGGAGGAACGACTGCCTGGGGAATGCCAGGCTCCTCCCCTGAAACCCAGAGAGGCACAGAAACCAGTCTGTGCCACCCTTTCTGCTCGCTTTACTGCCAGGCTGAACTGGGGTGCCCAGTGTCTCTGCTCAGCCCTGGCACTGCCCGGGTGCTGCTGCATCCAGGGACTGGCACTGGTGCATCCCATGGGATAAGCACGGGCTGTCCCCAGGGCTGAGGAGGAGTTCAAGCAGCCCATGGTCTATTCAAACCCCGTCCTCCCAGCCCTGCCAGCCCACGTGTGCCCACATGCAGGCTCAGCCCCGGATGCCAGAGCTGCCGAACCCGTTCTGCCAGCGGGACAGCACCGCCACCCCTGGGTCCCCTCCAAACTCTGCCTGTGCGGGCAGGTGGGGCGGGGAAGGAGGGGAACAGCCTTGAGCACACGGTGGGGAGAACCAGGCACCTTGTCACTTCACCAGCCAATCTTCCCTGCCCGGGAAATGCTGCATGGAGGGGCATCGCCGCCCTGTGGGCATCCCCATCCCACTTCTGCCACCGGCACAGTCTGAAATGCTGGGAAAGGCACTTCTGCTCCACTGTGGGAGGTGCCTGATCTTCAATACTCCAGGGAAAAATCATCAACTTTCACACTGGTGTCCTGCTAGGATACAGGGGTTTTCACAGAATCATAGAACCCTCAAATAGTTTGGGGTGGAAGAGACCTTGAAGACCACCCAGTTCCACCCCACTACCCCTGTCCAACCTGGCCTTGGACACTTCCAGGGTTGGGGCAGCCACAGCTTCTCTGGGCAACCTGTGCCAGGGCCTCTCCACCCTCAAGGGAAGAATTTCTTCCCAATATCTCATCTAAATCTCCCTTCCCTCAGCTTAAAGCCATTAAAGCTGTTTTGGCTGGTTATTGTGCAGGATCAGGATGAAACATCCGCAGTTTTCTCCTGGGCCACAACTGTTACACTTCACACTAAATGTTTTTAAGACAAACGATCCCTCTCTTGCAATTCTCAGGCGACACATTTCTCCACAAACAGCCTCCTGCCTCTCTGCCTGCTGGCAGGTGGATTTGGGAGAAACACTTAACCTGGCAGAGCTTTCCCCACATGCTGCTACAGGAACCAGGTGGGCCTTTGTAAGAACACTGGGGTTTAGGGCAGCTGAGATATCCCCAAGGATGGACAACAGTCCCTTCTTTCTGCCTTCTGTGGAGCTCAGCAAATGCTACAGAAATCCAACTCAGTATTTTAGAGGATGTAACCGTTCTTTTACAAACAGTTTTCTCAACATTAACTAGAGCTGAGCTGCAACTCTCCAGCAGCCTGAAAGGATGTGAAACCCCTGCACGTAGGGGTGCTCTGCTCACCCGTGCCTGTCCAGCAGCAAACACAGCCTGACCACAACCCTGACCCTGGGGGCATCACCTTTTTCCCCTCACACTCCAATTTTGCAGGAACTCACCACCCTGCTCGTCCAAGTGCTGATGTGACCTGCCCCTCATGAACAGCATCAGAAATACCTGGTTTTCAGCAGTTCTACATGTTCTTGGGGGTTTGTCTCTCGCCAGCAGGGCTCTCACTCCAGCCAGCAGTGTCCCAGGTCCAGAGGTGCTGCTGCAATCTTCATCCTGTGCATCAAACAAATAGCAAAGTTCTTAGTTCTCACACAGACAATGGGATGCTCTTGCAGCCTCGGGGTCTACTGAGGAATAAAATGAATAGAAGGAATTCCCTGATGGCATCTGCTGTCCTCAGGATCACCTCTCTGCCCAGACAGAAGTGAATGGGTGTTTGCTGGGTGTGAGGAAGACTCAGCTTCGTTTTGGGACAGTGGCAGCATGAAGTTATTATGTTTTTAGTAGTTTTTGCTTTTATTAACAAACAAAGTCTATAAATACAGCAAATCCCTTTGCCATGCTCCTTATGTGCAAAACGCATCAGGAATGCTCCCTCTAATGCCAGGGAGAGGAGCAGAGTGCCATGGCAATGCTCCAGTGGGACGGCAGAGAGGGATCAGCGGTAGGCAGTGCCCACATGTCCTCACTGAGGCAGCAGCTGCTTCTCCACAACCAGGAAAGGGGCTCCCTGACCCTGCGAAGACCCTGCACAGAAGTGACATCCCTGCTGTCACAGCCAACCCCACACACATCAGAAACCTTTCAGAAGACACAACCAGGCTGCTCGCTGTCCATTTGTGCTCACACAATCCCCGACCCAGCCTCAGCTTGAACAGTCCGCAGAGTGAAAGCTATTCCCGTGAGGAATTGGGAATTAATGCAGAAGAGTGAACAAACCTGCAAGCACAATATATGTGGTTGGAAGTGGTGGTGACCCGAGAGACACGGCACGGCTCCTTGTAATCACACTGGGATCTGTCGAAAGGCTGGGCTAATTTCTCATGTTGGCTTTGCAAGGAAAGTGTTTTTGGTTGCAGTGCAATCTTTCCCAGCTGAGTGAAACTCAGTGAAACTCAGCGACTCCACTTGTGTTTGCTGAGAGCCTGGGAGAGCAGCCCTGCACAAAAGCTGGATTGTCCCGTTGCCACCGGTTTAAACATTCAGCAATTTCCCTTGGCAAGATCAATCCTGCACGGGGCTGACAGGTAACAGGTAGGCAGGGTTTGAAAAAGGGTTATAGCCGAGTTCATTTTCCCAGGAACACAACGCGGGGAGAGGCAGTTTTAAAGGCAGGACACAGCCCCTGCTCTCCTGGCTGGGGCTCAGCCGAAGAGCTCCCCGTTAATGAGAAGGAAGTCGGGAGCGGTGGGACGGGGAAGTGCTTTGTTCAGCCCATACGGCCAGTTGGCACGTAAGGACCTACCGGGGGTTAATCAAAGGCCTGCTAAAGCGCGATGAGAAACCTGCCAGTCGCCATACGAGCCGCCGTCCCGAGGAAATTAAAAATCAGGCACCATATGCCGCGCAGCCCCGGGAGGGAGCGGAGCGTCGGGAGCGGCGTCCGCATCTGCCCGGGGCAGGTGCGCTCCGGGCGGGGGGGTCCAGCACCTCCATCCCCCGCCTTCCCGGCCCCGAGCGGGCAAGGACAGTGCCGGGGAAATGAGGGGAACCGAGGGGAAGGATGACACATGTTCAGCCCAGCCCAGTGGCAGAGCAGCCGGAGAGGCAGAGCCAATGGCTGCTTTTCATGCTCAGTGAGTCCGTCCACCTCCACCCCCCCTCCTCGAGTCCTTAAGTTGCAGCTTTTAACTACCTCGGTGTTCAAAGCAAATATGATGCTCAGCGTGAACAGAAGGAAGAGCCTGCTGACAGGTAGACAGCATGGACACTGATCCCGGCAGGGCCGGCTGCTGAGAGAGGTACGTGCTTTCCAAGGCAGGGATCCGAAAGCAATCACATTTGGGATGCAAACTCAGAGCAGACTTTAATTTTCCAGCAGGGGGAATATGGAAATCTGGCTCCCTCGAAATGATTCATGCCCCCCCCCTTCCCACCGCCGCCACCTCCCTCTCCCCCTGCTTCCTCTCCCCATCCCTCCCAGCACAAACACTTCGCTGCAGCCTCTCCATCCTGGTGCTCCCCAAAGTCGGGAGAGGGACCTGGGGAGAGGGCGGTCCCCGCGGGGTGGGTGGGCTCGGGACCCGCGGCATGGGTAGGTGGGCTCATGCCAGAGGCTGAGCAGGGATCCCGGCTGGAAAGAACCGTTCCTGGTCAGCCAGCACTGCCCTGCTCGGCTCAGAGGCGCTCGGGAGGCAGCCGGGTGGTTTTCCCCGACAAGTGCCAGACGCTCCCAGCGGAGGGAGAAAAGGGGAGGGGGACATAGTGGTAGAGTTAAGCTCCCATTTCCAAGGGCTTTACACTCAAAGACCACCCTGACCCAGCACTGTGTTGATGTCACCCACGGTCCCTGCCCTGGACTGGCTTGGGAGAGGGGAGGCGGAGGCCTGGCTGAAGGATGTCTCTTCCAGGCACTATTGCTGGTTGTGAGAGCCTTGGGTGCTGTGTTGGGGGAGTGTATCCAACCCCAACACATGGCTGAGAGCATCTCCGGGGTGACAGAGGGAGGTGGAGGTGACACTGATGTGACAAAAGCCCTTGTCTGGTGGCAGAGGAAAGTGACTTCTCTCTCATTGCCGTGTGGGAGGTGTTGGGGACTTGCTGCTCCCGGGATTTCTGTGCAATTCGTTCTCACGTTTATAAACACAGAGCTGTTTTCTCAGGCACATCAAGGAGAATTAAAAAGGGGGGAGTTGTGGGGATCCTCCAGCCAAGGCTCACAGGATCTGCCTTCCTGCTGGGTAGCTTGGAAGAACTTTCATGTTCTTGAGAAGAGAGGAGCTGTTGTGTGCATTCCCTGAACTCAGCTTTGCTCTGCCCCATCCCGGGGATGGACAGGGGGCAGGGTGCTGAGCCGGGGATGCTCTCAGCGCCCCCATTTCCCATTTCCACCCTCCCTGCTGTCAGAGCTGATTCCTGTGTCTGTGCCGGTATAAATATTGCCTAACAAATCCTTGCTGGTCGTGATGCCATCAGGTGGCGCTTGGGAATAGGCAGCGTCGCTGTGGGAGTCTGGAGAGGGAACACTTGTTGCTGTGAGCTGCACATCGATAGGGCATGGGGAGACGGGGCACCCAGAGCCCCTGTGAGCTGCTCATGGCACAGGGAACAGGGCAGATGGGGCAGCCAGAGCCACTCTGAGATGCATGTTTCATTGGCGTGGGGAGATGTGGCACCTGGAGCCTCTGGGCATCCAGGCTCACACCTCTGGAGGTGACACAGAAAGGGAGGAAGGACTTTCAGCGGGCACTGGGAGGGATGTGCAGAGCAGTCATAGCTGTGGAGATGGGAGGATAAGCATGAAAAGCTTTTCCTCTCAGTTTGGGCACGGAAAAGCTTGATTTTAATTATAGACTATTTCAGATATAGCCGTGTCTGGTATGTGACTTCAGCCCTGTCACCTCCCTGGCTTTGCCTGAGCGAGTGGCTCTGTGCACACAGTGTGACACAGGTCTCTGAGGGAGGCTGCCAAGGTAAAAGTTTCTGTGCAGCCTGGAGAGCTCTTGGGAACACTTTTATGGTCAGCCAGATGTGTTCAGTGCAGAGCGGAGTGTTCCTCTTCTGTTTCATAAACATGTGCAGGGCTGCCCCAACCCTGTAATGCCCAGGACAAAACCAGTCTGGGGCTGGTTTTGGACAAAACCAGGGCTGATTAGAGCCAGGCTTAGGGCACCAGGGCACAAAGTTCACCAAGGGGGTCCACACTTAGCAAGGTCCCCCTGCAAAGCCACCCAGGCCAGGAATGGCTGTGGGTACACACAGTGGGCACAATGCTGTACAAACTCACCTGTCCCGTCCCAAATTCCACCTCCATCGGCCCCGGGGCTTGGGGGCCGCCGCTTTAGGGAGCTGCTCATCACTTCCAGGGTCAGAGAGGGTTCGCCACCCGCCCAGGGCCGACACGGCCCAGAGCACAGCCCAGCCCTCCTTTCCCTCAAGGATAACCCTCCCACTGACTTCAAAGCCAAGGCAGCTTGAGAGGACAAAGAGGAGCATTGTAACTGATAGTGCTTAGGGACACTGTACACAAGTTGTTTTCGGAGATCCCAAATCCAAGAGTGTTTTTGCAGCACATCTTAAGTGTACAGAGAGGAGACAGAGCCGAGGAAGAGCATTCACATCGGGGTTTGCATCCCGATTCGCTCAGCTAGATCCAACTCAACTTCCACATGCAGACAAAAGACACAGGTGCAATCCCAGCTCAGAGGCAACACAAGGAACGGGGACCTGGGCGCAAGAGGCTTCAGCAGCAGCTGAACCAGCCCCTCTCGGTGCCCTCGGTGTGGTGCAAAACCACGGGATGAGGCTGCCAGGCTCAGCTCCCGTGGCCCTCCAGCCTCTCCGTGGTGCCAGGCGGCTCATCCCAGGGGCGGGAGCGGCTGCAGCATCGCCAGGGCTCTCTGTGGAGTCGGTGGGAGCAGCAGCAGCCCCGGCTCCAGCGCAAGGGAGCACGTCCCCTGTTAATCAGCATTTAATTAAAGGACATGCTGACATTTGGAAATCAGAAACAAGTCTCCTGTGTGGGCTGCCTCTCTCTGCCGCTCGCCTCTTCTCTGAATCACTCCCTGACATTTTGCCAGATTAGGATGTGATTCTCTCTCTCTCTCTCTCTCTCTCCCTCCTTCCTTATAAAAATAAATTGAATAGGAGACACAAAGCCACCACTGCTTCTTAGGGAAAGGACACAGGAGACGGGATCTCGCTGGGGGAAAGCTCCCGTTATTCCTGGTCCTACAAAGACCCCGATGTGGGGCAGATTTCCTGAGGCAGGTGCCACAGGGATGCTGAGGCAGGCGGGGGTACTCACTGTGTTGGCGTGGGGGCAACTGGTTCTGCCTCTCCAAAACCACTCTGAGAGCCGTGCAGGCATCTCAGGTCTCACACCAGCCCGGGTGGTGGGGCTGAAGGAACCACAAGCAGGAGGTGTGAATGCTCGGCAGGGAAACACGGAGTCCCGGCAGCGGCTGGATCCTTGGAGACTCCCGGCGGGGGTGGGAGGGAAGGACAGGGCTGGGGAGACCCCCGGAACGGCCCCGCTCCCAGCATCGCTCCGGGTGCCAGGCTGGGGACAGGGGGCTGAGCGCTGGTGGTCAGCACAGGGGGGACAGGACACCCCCGGCCCCGCAGTCGGGCTGGGGGGCTTCCTCTCCCCGTGAGACCCTCCTTTCCCCTCACATTTACACGCACCGGCCGCCCGCTGCAGACCTCGTGCATCCCCCGTGTCACCGCCCGGTGAATCCCCCGGTGGCCCTCCCGTGCATCCCCCCCGCCACCCCCCCAGCCCACCCCC
>VWZF01005795.1:95449-110803 GCA_013396755.1 Sclerurus mexicanus
GCCCCGCTGTGTCCCCGCCGTGTCACCAGCGTGTCCCCGCCAGCTATCCCCCCGTGAATCCCTCAGTGTACCCCCCTGTGCATCCCCCCGTGAACTCCCCTGTGCATCCCCCCGTGTCCCCCCATTCACCCCATGTGTGTCCCACCCTCCGGTGCCGCCCCCAGCCCCGCGGGGCAGCTGAACGGGGCCGGGGGTCCCTTCCCCGCCCGGCACGGGGGTCCCCTGGCTCGTCCCTCCGTCCATCCCCGCAGGGTTCCGCAGCGGTGCCCCCCCCGCCTCCCGCACCTTCTGCCGCCCTGAAACGGGGCCAGCGAGGGCGTTTATCCGCTCGCCCGTTCCCGAGCTGGGAAATGCAAACAGCAGCGAGGGCCGGGGGAGGGGGGATTGGGGGGAACCCTCACCGTTCGCTTCCCCTCGGCTGCTCATTTCAACCTTCTTTCAAGCAGAAATTACTCACATTAATCAGGAGTGGGAATGTGTTTGCAGCCCTGCAGATTTGGCAGCGCGGAATCAAATTCCATCAGTAGCAGCAGGAGGACGGGAGCCTGTATCTGCTGTGCACAGCCTAATAGAGCCATTGCCGGGGGAAATTGGATCCGAGAGCTCCCCTAAATTAATCTACCCTTTAAAAAAATGCCAGGAGATCTACATGACAAATGAGCGTTTGCAACGGAAACAGATGCAAACACCCAGCACATCACAGGAGGCTGGAGCTGCCCCAGGGCCGGCATCTGCAGGGGAGAGGGACAGAAGAGCCTCCAAGAAATGGGTCCCTGGACGTGCAATTCGGGTCGGGAGAGCTGCTGGGAGAGCAGAGAGGAGCAAAACTCTAACAGGTCATTTATTAAAGGCTAACAGAAAGGAAAGAGAGGGGGTGTTGTCCCAAATCTGGGTTCTTTTCATCCAGTGTGCAAGAAGCTGATCCACACATAAGGCTGAGATATTTTATTTATTTACAGTTTTCTGCATAAAGGGGTGCTGGGTCATCACCCAAACCCTGTAGTAATCATAGAACGGTTTGGGTTGGAAGGGATCTTAAAGCTCATCTCATCCCACCCCCTGCCGTGGGCAGGGACACCTTCCAGCAGCCCAGGTTGCTCCAAGCCCCGTCCAGCCTGGCCTTGGACACTTCCAGGGATGGGGCAGCCACAGCTTCTCTGGGCACCCTGTGCCAGGGCCTGCCCACACTCACAGGATTTCTTCTCTATATCTGACCTAAATTTCCCCTCTTTCAGAATGAACCCATTGCTCCTTGTCCTGTCACTCCAGTTCTGGATGAACAGTCCCTCTCCAGCTTCCCTGTGGCCCTTTCAGATCTTGGAAGGTGCTGTGAGGTGTCCACAGAACCTTCTCTTTCGCAGGCTGAACAGCCCCAGCTCTCTCAGCCTGTCCATGTATTAAGCCCCTCTCCTGCTCCTCTCAGCCAGGATTGGTGCCAGGAGCTCAGAGCCGTTCCTGTCCTCTGCTGGCACACGCAGAGGTGTTTTGGGACAACCAGGAGAAGCCCAGCAAGGCAGAGCCAGGGCCGTGGGGTGGCAGCAGGTGCTGCCACGCTGCTCCCACCACCGTCACACCCCGGCAGGGGGCAAAACAGGGCAGGTGGGCATTCCTGGGGTCCTGGCTCTGTGCCGTGGGCCGGGGCGCAGGTGCCGCAGCTGCCGCAGCTCGCTCCGCTGTAATAGAGCTGCTGCTGCTGCTGCTCCAAGGTGATTGCTGCTTTATTGGCTTATTTTTAGTCGTGTGGCCGCGTTGGGAGCAAGATGGATGGGTCTTGTCTTGCCTTGTGAGAGACTTTTGTTGCAGCAGGAGCCCGGGCACGAGGCAGGAGCGAATGCTCGGAGAGCTGCCTTGGAAACAGAGGGGCTGAAGTTCTCCAGGGCAGAGAGGAGCTCACCAGCCCCCCATTCCTGCCCTGGGAAGGGTCTGCAGGATGGGCATGGGGGGCTGTGCCAGGTGTGAGGCCAATATGTGGGCTGCCTGTTGCTGGGCAGTCATCTCCAACTAGGGACCCCCCAGTTGTCTTTCCTTACAGCATCTCCTGGGAAAATCCAAAGTCCCATGTGGTGGTTAGGGTCTCCCATTCCAGGGGTCTGTCTTCTCACTGGTGTTTCTCAGGAGCAATCAGACAGCAGGAATGCTGCTGAGCCCATCTCCAGATGATCCCTGAAGCAGAGGGGAAGTGCCTTGCTCTGTGTGTGAGCTCTAGGTCGCTGTGTATGAGTTGGGTTTGCAATCTAAGTGGGGTTGTGTGATTGCAGCTGGGAAAATAAGCCTTTCCCAGGCGATTTGTGCTCCCTGATTAAATGTGCTTCTGCAGGGTATTTGTTCTGTTGCCTCCAGAAAATACACAGCCCGGTGTCAGGATTTTATGGCAGCAGGAAAGCGAAATACCTGGGGAGCTGGATGAGGAAGAGGGTGAACTCATTGATAAAATCAAGCGTGTGTGGACAGTGTGTGGCAATAATTGGATGTCTCTGTGTCCTCCCCAGTCCCATGGGCATCTGTGTTGCCCAGGGAGCAGAGCTGAGCACCCGAAGTGCCCGGTGTGTTCCAGTGCTCTCTGTGGCATGGTGGGAGCTGTGGCCAGCGAGGCCACAGGGAGTATTGATTGGTTTTCCAGTGTAGCCTGACAGAGCCTATTCTGCTGATGTAATGAAGACGGATGATCCCGTCCTCTCGCCGTGGTGCTTTGGGGAAAGGGAAAATTATTTGCTGCATCCTGGAGGGATGTGCCACAGCCCTGCACGCCTCGCTCCTGGAGCTCAGCTCATTTCCACTGCTCTTGCTGGTTTTCTCTGCTTTCCATCCTTATGGTTCCCTGCCCTCTCATGTCCCAGCACTGCCCTGTCTCACCCCACCACATGGATCTGGTGCTCAGGCTGGGGGGCAGCTGAGCCTGGTCCAGACCATCAGGGGGGCAGAGCTCGCTGCTGGGATGAGCTGGAAGAGGACTTGTTGCAGATGGAATTTCTTTCCCCTTGGTGGAAAGCTCTCCCTACGGGGCTCACCACAGCCCCATCCCAGAGTCATGATCCAGCCTCACTCCACAGCTCACCTCTCCCTCCTCCTCTGCCTTTACTTTGTGTCTCCTGTTCTTCCTTTGCTTCCCCCACCAGTGTCCCTCTGCACGTGCGTCTCCTCCTCGGGGGAGGCAGCCCAGCAGCCCTGAGCATTCCAGCTGCCAGCCCAGCTTGCTGCAAACACATCCCACCTCCAATACACAGGGAGATCTCCCACTGGGAAGCCCCATTCCTGAGCCCAGAGCCTCATCTCTGGACCTGTTAAATGTCAAGTGCAGCTCTATGAGGTTGATGAGCTCCTTCCACAGCCTGACCTGAGCAGCTGGGAAAGTGCAGCCTGACCAGCAGTGATGAATCCATCTCTACTGTAACACCAGGCTCACATGACAGAAGGCACTGATGTACAGTCATAAAAATGATTTAAAATTGGTCAGGGGTTTAAAAGAAAAAAAAAAATCAAGCTTACCTACTATCAGGTCTGTATTTCTCTTGTAGCCTTTACCCTTTAGGATTCATGTTTTCAGGCTTTTCTCAAGAAACAACACAGTTGGAAATGCTGAAGTGTTTTTATATCAGAGCTGAGAATCCTCCAGAATCACAGGGCTGTGGGAAGAAAAAGAAATACCAACTGCTGGAATGCATGAGGTGTGATCTCCAGAGCTGCCAGCACCTCTGCAAAGGAACCATCCCTACTACAGCTTCAGGAATCCGCCAAGTCTCATTGCTGTCCTCCATCAGAGCCAAAGCCCAGTGCTTCCAAGACCTGGCATTCCAGACCCAATGCCCAGCAGCTCCCTCACTTCCAGCTGAGCTCCATCTGGGGTAAACCCCCAGTTGTGGAGTGAAGATTCCCAGGGATGCAGAGACTCAGAGGTAATCTCAGCCTCTGTTTTAAAACTTGGAGCCTGTTAAGGCTGGTCTGCAGTGGGATCTCTGGCACTCCCATGCCTGCCCTGTGCTCCATCCAGCCAAGTTCTTTGAGGGGCTGAATAAATTCTTGTAAAACCAAGGGAGAATAATCCTGTAGCAAATACATGGCATATTTTCAGCCTCATGAGTCCACTTGGACATTCGTGGCAGAGCAATTACTCTTTTTCTCAGCTCAGGGAACTAATTACAGGGAACTAAGTTCAACTCCACCTGGTCATGGTGTTGGGGAGGAGAGGAAACCACAGTGGCCTATAATTTCAAAGGAAATACTCCAGAAACAAGGCATCCCCCAGGTGCCTTTTGGTGGTCAGGGTGACCCTTTTGTAGTGGGGTGATTTTGGGGAAGAGCTTTGGAGGTTCTGGGGCTGGCAAACCCCAGGTTGCCAGGAGCACATCCGTGTGTTCCACAGCCACCTTTTCATCCTGCTCCCAGCTGAGAACTTCAGCCGAACATCTGGCAAAGTTGTGGACCACTGGTGAAGGGAATGTCGCTGCCTGTGGCAGGCCAGGCTGACAGTTCCTGTGAGATCAACCCCGCGAGCATCATTCCTTGGTGAGAGCTCTCTCACAAAGGCAAGAAATGGAAGCAAATCTTACGTGACACATTTATTTTTGTCATCTATTTATTAGCTCAGAGCAAAAGTCCTGCTGCGCTGCATTATGGGGATTATGCAAATGAGGGACATCAAGACAATTAAGAAAAAGCCCAAGTGAGCACAATGTCAGAGCGGAGCAGATGCTGAGAGATGGCACAGCCCTCCCTGACCGCTCCTGGCCTGCCTGGACTGGCTGCTCCACATCCAGCATATCACCCCATCCAAACACTCCCTGGGTGGACAACCCAGCCAAGCAGCTCATTAGGCCCAGCAGTTAATGAGCTGCCCAACACATCTCCCAGGGTGTTGCCCTCATCTGTTGCCATCCCTGTTCCGGGGAAGGATGTGCGGGATGGACCCTGCTCCAAACTCATCCCGTCACAAGTCTCACCTAGATCACTGCGGCCAAAATTAATGGTTAGAATGTGGATTTATGGGGTTGCTGAGGGGGCTGCCCACAGGGCAGAGAGCAGGGAAGGTCCTTGCCCCCCAAAAGGGAGAGCAGCCCAGTGCAAGGTGAGGTAATGCCATTCTCATGTTCGGTCAGGCTCTGCCACAGGAGGAAGATCTGGCTCCCAAGCCTGGCTAAATCCCCACTGAATCACCCGTTGTTACACTGACAGCTCGGGATTTAGGAGAGCTAAAGTGGATGGATAGCAATGAGCTGGGAGAGGGGGAAAAAAAAAAAAAGGTCCCAAATCCGACTTGTCTTTGCTTTGCCAAGCCCCAGAGGACTCGGGATGTGTGACTGGGATTTAATCCTGTCTGAACCCCTCTAGTTTGAGACAGAGGTGGAGGGAGAGTTTAAGGCAGCTGAAGTGCGTGTCGATAGCTGCTCCCAAGGACAGCTCCTGCCCCGGCAGCTCCTGGAAGTCGAAAAACGCTGTTTCCCAAAAGCCTGTGGAAGACCACAGGCAGGCTGGCGCTCGGAGACAGGGAAAGATGCAGGGAACAGCCAGGGAAACACGTTTCCATCCTCACTCGGCTAATTACACTCATTAGGGAAGGAATGCTGCCTCCGATTTTGAGCTCCACCAGCTATTTTTAATTCCCCTGCCTGCTGAAAGCGCACACCGGAGACCTCGACTGGGGAGGGTTTTTTTTTTGCTGGAAACGGGAATTTCTCCTCCCAGGTCAGAGGCTCTTTTGTGTCTGCTTGGCTGGAAGACGGGGCCGAAGACAAAGCAAGAAGGGAGAGACAGAGGCGAGCCGGGGAGAGCCGGCATCCCTGCCCCGGGCGGGGGCCGTGCCCGCGGGGACCGGGATGCGCGGAGCGGCGTGCGGGGAATGGGAAGCTGGCGGGGATGCGGAGGATGCGATGGGGAGAGCGGCGGGAGGTAATTTATGCACAACCTCACATTGGGGTTGCGGGCGGCCGTCCCCAGCCGGCGTGGGAGAGAGGGAGGGAAGGAAGAAGGGAGGGAGGGAGGGAAGGAGGGAGGGAGGCCTCTCCCCATCGCCCCTTCACCCGCCTCCTCCCGCCCCGCAGCCACACACAGCCACACAATCCCCTTACAATTAGGAAGACACCTATTCAGCACCGCTCTGGCATCGCTGGGCTTTTGTTCCTTCCCTTCTCCGCCGGCAAAGCTCTCTGCCTTCCCTCCGCTCGGCTCTGAGCAGCGCCCGGCCGTTCCTTAAGTTGCTTTTCATAACCTCCACCAAAGAATCGCCGGAGTCCCGCGGTTGAGGCTGCAGGAGGAGAGAGGAGGGGGGAGAGAAAAAAAGGAGGAAAAAAAGTAAGACGGCGTTTTTCTCTTTCTTTCTTTGTGTGGAGGCTTGCCTGGAGGAGTTGCGTGTGCGAGGGTGAGCGGGAGCGCTGGCTGCACGCTCCGTGTAGGATGGGGTCGGCGATGAGCACATGCAAACCACCCGCAGGCACCTGCGTCCCTCCGCTCCCGGGAGTGTTACCTGCACAGCATCCCCGGGAATGCCTGTCTGGGAGCATCCCAAAGCAATCCAAGCCCGTTATCTGTTCATGGTGTATGTTGAAAATGCGTTCGTGTATGTGAATGTATAGGTTTGAGTCCGTTTGCAGTGTTGTAGCTGATGGGTGGCATTGGCTTGCTGTAGTTCTGTGCTCGTGGATGTGGCTGATTAGATGGAAAAATTTAAATTCGGTTTGTTTCAAGTGACAATAATCACCAACTCACCAAAATTCATCACCATCTGAATGTTTGTGAAGGTCTGTGTGTGTATATTCACGTGTATTCACATTACTTATGTTGACACAGAATTATACGCAACACATGTTAACGTACTTATCAGCTAAATTACACGTGAGCTCATTAACTGTCGGGTTTCGGTGTTGGAATGAGTGTGCCTGTATATGTATATGTTTTTGTGTAATGATTTATGATACCAGATACATAAAACTTCTCATACGTGATAAGTTTTTTGTCTTGCCCAAGTGCCAGCCATGCGAAGTGGGGGGGTTGTAGGACTGGGATGTGTGTGTGTGTGTGTGTGCAAACACTTTGGCATTGTTTATAGTGGGTCCAAAATCCCTGTCTGCAGGCACAGAGAAACTCTGCGTGGTGCAGAAGTGCGTTTTGATTTCTCAAGGGCAAAGAGCAGATTTGTCAGTGCTTGTGCCTTGCTGAATCTCCCTGAATCCTGCAAGGAAGCAGGAGGAAGTGCCGGTGTGGTCGGCAGAGCTGGGTGTGCTGGTGGAACTGCATCCGAGCAATCCTTCCTCTGGCTGCAAACTTGCAGCTCCGACACCAGCGCTGGCATTGGACACATGGAGAGGGAGGCTCTCCGGGTTCTCTCCGATGAGGTAATCCCGAAGAAAGATAAGGGAAGTGGTGCATGTATTAACCTGAGCGGTGATGTCAGCGAGGGAAAAGGAGATTCATTACTTTGAGGTAGGAATTGCCTTGATTTTGGTGTCCTCTAGTTTCTGCTGTTATTCCAGGCGTGCCAGGGCACTGAGGATGAAGGGACCGGGGTGAGGGGGTCATGAGGGCTGGGGAGGTCTGGCGAGCCCAAATGGGTCCCAGTGGCTTGTGCAGTGATTTCAGCACTCTGTGTGTGTGTGAGTGTGTGCGCCAGTGCCTGCTGCACTCACGTGTCTGGACTGCGATAGCCCATTAAGGAGGAGGAGGAGGAGAATTTTCCTCTGGCAGAATCTTCAGTGACAGTGAGGAGAGGGGAAGGTGGCAGAGCCTATAGACCCCCCTCCAAGAAGTGGGGGTGCCCAGAGGGACTCAAATGATGTCCCCTCCCAGTTTTTGGCGGACATCTGTGTGTCCCCAGGGAGTGGTGGCACACCTTCAGCAGCAGGGCTGGGTGGGACCAGGGCTGGGATGGCTCCAGGCAGAGAGAACAGGCTCAGGTACAGGCTTGGGACACCTTCACCCTGCGCTTATAGATCTCCCCATGGGGCTGGTCTTCCTTCCAGGTGTGGCTGTCCCTTGAGGGGGAGCAATGGTACCCTGGCGCCCTGCCCAGCAGGGTGAGAGCAATGGAGGAAACACCTCCAAAGAGGAAAAGAGACACTTTTCTCCAGCAGAATTTCTCCTTGTGTGGAGAGGTGTCACATTATGGCACGAGTCTGCAATGACTTGTCAGCAGGACATGATAAATCGCGGTAACAGGGACCAATGGGGCCGGGAGCAGCCGAACACAAATCCCTCATGTCTGCCTCACCTTGGACCTGACACCCAGGGTATATCCACGATGCTCCCAACCCCCACCTCTCCAGCCGTACAACCTCCCTCTAGGATGCCACTGTTCCCTCTCCAGGGGCTAATCCATGTGTCTCGTATCCCAGTCCCACACTTCCTACACACGGTGTCCCTGCCCACTGCCTGTTGCACCGAGCTGCAGAGGACAGCCCGTGAGCCGGGCTGAGCCTGGGTTTGGTGCTCAGGATCTTCCCTCTGGTCAGCACGACCACAGCAGAGCCTGCAAAACCCAAACCAAGAGCCAGCTTGGCCTCACACTGCCTAGACAGGGTGCCCCAAACCCCAGGAGGGGGTGAAAAGCTGCGTGAGGATTAACCACCTTCTGCACCTCACACAGGTGCACGATGGCAGCTCCCATATGGGAAAGACCATCAATCCAACCTGTTTCCATCCCAGTCATCCCAGCTTTGCTCTCTGGCCTGCAATGGGGAGCACAGCCCGTCACAAGTGGACTCAGCCCTGACTGATGATGGTGGGAGACAGGTTGATCTCTTTTTCTTCCCAAGCTTGTGCCCAGGGTGATGTCCGTGAAGTCACTGGACTCACCTGAGGCAGGTTTGAGCCCATGGGAGTGTCTCCCCAGGGTTGCTGAAGTGGCTGCTCTTATGCAGAGCTGATGCTCATCCTGCCTTCACTTTCTGCCTCTGGTCAAGTGACCCCACATCCTCACAGGGCTCTTCCCTCACCTCCCCCTAATTCCTCCACCTCTTTGTTCCCTCTGCTCTGCTTGTTTCTGATCACTGAACCCTTCAACCGGTCTTTCTCCATTCCCCAGTCCAGGTTGCTGGGGATCCAAGGGGAGCAGCGCTTGCCCTCCTCTCCTCACCCTCCTCCTCACCAGGGACCAGCCCCTGGGGTGTGTGGGACATCTTAACTGCAGACCCCATCCCTGTGGAGCTGGACCACTGAGCCCCCCATCCCTGCTGGAAGCAGAACATCAAGCCCCCATCCCCACCAGAGCCAGACCATGGATCTCCTCATCCCTGTCTGAACCAGAGCATGGATCCCCCCATCCCTACCAGAGCCAGGCCATCACTCACCAGCCCTGTGGCTGCTCCAGCAAATGGAGACAAATTCCCCCCTGGCTCCTGCGGCGTCTCCTGCCTCACAGCCCAGACTTAATTACAGCTGGGGCTGCGGGAGCTGAAATATCTGTGACCAGGAATGTGCTAAAAGGCCCGGGAGGATCTTGTTAGCGAGTGACTTACCTGGATTCCTGAGCTGCACTTGCCCTCTCCTAATGGGCTCTGTGGCAAATTGATGGCGAGTGTGCAGGAACAGATCTGGGTCATTATCTCTCGTCCCTTCCCTCGCTGCCTCTCTCATCCCTCCACCTTGAAATAAATCCCGAGGAACCAGTGATGCTCTGCAATGTGCAGTGGGGCTGAGCAGAGGCAGAGCAGAGGGGTTTGGGGTTCAGCAGGATCATATGTCTGTGACCCAGGACACACAAATCATGGTCTTGGGATCCTGACGTCCCTCCAAGGGTCTCTTGGTGCAGGTCTCTGCTGAGAACTGGTTTGTTGGTTTGCAGATCATAGGAACACTGAGAGGTCAAACCAAAATGAATTTATTCTGAATTTCTTTCAGTAAACTGAGAAAAAAAACCCAAAAAACATTTAGAGTTGGAGGATATTTTGCTTCATCCAGAGAAAAACCCTTCATTACATTCCCAGTCACCTAAAAAAAGTAATTATGGTAAGAAGGAAGGAGAGCTGGAAGTGGCATGCTGTTCCAGATGGAAAAGTGGGAAGGAAAGGTTGCAGCTTCTCAGAGCTTGTTTTGTACCTAAAGCTGACTGCTACAAACGAACTGGATTTGCAAAATATTCCTCCTGGCTCAAACTTGTCCCAGGGAGAACATTTCTGCTCACTAAAGCAACCTCAGGCACCCATGGAAAAGCCAGTCCTGTGGGAGCCTGGTTTGGGGGCAGCCTTTTCCCCCTGGGCACTTCACCAGCCCCAGTTTTCATATCCAAGTCCCTGAGTCAGGGAAAGCCAGGCCCTGGAGCATCCCTGGAAGAGGAAAACACATTTTTTGGGCTGCCAGGGTGTCGGAAAGCAACGTCCGTGCTCTTGGAGAGGGGCGGGTGAACATCCCTGCAGGAATAAAGCGAAGTGCTAAAATAGCCAGAAAATGAAAGGATTCCTTTTCTCTCCTTAAAACAAACCCTGCTGGATTCTGTGCTTTGGAAGGAGCATGCGATTGCGGGTGCACCTGCAAAACTAAGATGATTTTGGCCCTTCCTTGTGGCTTTGCCAGGGCTGCTGGTGCATCCTGGAGAAGGGAGCTGGGCTCTGGCTGGGCTGTCCCTGCCGCGATGCTGCAGTTCAGCCTGTGCTGCTGCGAGGGCTGTTGTGGCTGCAAACAGGGATTTATGGAGCACATCCCCCTGGAATGCCTTGACAGAGGTGCTGGAGACAGTGTGGTCTCCTCTTCAGCTCTGGGAGAGCCACAGGGAAGCAGATTGGTGCTGCTTTGCTGAGAGTTACAGATGTGCTGAGGGATCTGGGAGTTGCTCAGCTTACCTGGCCTCCCCTTTTTATAGCCTGTAAGATTTATAGAGCATTCTGGAAAGATTTGGGTTATATCTGTGTTGTTAAAGCACCTATCAGTAGAAAAACAGGTGATGAGAAAGCTGATTAAAATCCATAAATAACCCCAGTGTCACCCTATCCATGGGATGTAGAAGTGGCAGACAACGTGCCCCTTCAGCTCGACAGAGCACCAATACAACAAATGCTCTGGAACCTCCTTTTTCCCTGGTAGATGTTTCTATAAAGCCAAAAAGTCCGACTATAATGACTTGGAGAACAAGGTAAAGGCTGGGAAATGACATTGTTACAATGACAAATATTCTCTGAATCCCCAATTCATGATCTTGGGCGCCTTATAAATGTGATTAGTTGATCTAATCTTGCTGTGCTGGAGCCAGTTGTCAAGACAGCTTGAAAATGGATTGTTGCCCAGCTCTGACTTCAAGTGGTCCCCAAGTTCTAAAAGTTAATGTTTAAAAACTAACCAGGAGTTGGGGCGCTCACGCCCTGAGCCAGCCTGTGGCTGAGGAGAGGGGAACTGCAGGTGATCCCCTAAAAGAAAGGCTGATTCCACCTTCTTGGGATGCAATTAATATGGATGTCTGTGGAAAAAAAAATCCTTTAGGTGTTCCCAGCTAGGTCAGTTTCTGTTCTGGAGAACCTATCCATCTGTCTGTCCATCTGTCCACCCGTCCTTTCCATTTCAGTTTTTGGGGTTTATTATTTCCCTTCACCTCATGGTGGGGATGGAGCAGCCCTGGATGGTCTCTGCACGTGTCTCAGCTCTCCCCACACCTGAGACACGGGCAGGGAGCTGGGGAAGGAGGGAATCAGCCCCGGGAGAAGGTGAAGCAGCACTAAGAGCCCTTGGCTCTGGGGAGGCTTCCTCTTGTGCTCTAATTTTGGGTACCCTCATTTTGGACACTGCCATGTGGGCACCCCGGGGGCCTGGCTGCTCCAAAGGCGATTCCCACACGTGCCTCTCTGGGTGCCATGGGACCTGCCAGGCACGGGGTTTTCTGCAAATGAGCTGGAAAGGCAGGAGAGTAAGATTTTCAAAGTGGTTTTGGGTAGCTGGGATGGTTCCAGCCAGGTTGTCAAAGCATCCCAGTGTCCCCCAGGACTGGCAAAACCAGGATAGGCCTCCAGTGCCCCTGGCTCCCCCAGGGAGTGATGCAGATAGGATGCTGAAGGCAGCAAGGCACTTTTTAAAGCCTCAATCCAAGTGCTGGGAGTCTCTAAGGTGCGTTTGATGCCTTTACCCAGGATTTCCTGGGGCATCCCGGTGGGAACGTGGTTTCGGAGCAAGCTTGTGCTGTTCAGGCTTTGGCATTTTTGGGGCATCCTGACTGGGTTGAAGGCTGTGGGGACGCTGTCAGAGAGTCCCCAGATTCACACCCCCCTTTCCAACCTGCCCAAACAGCCCCTACCTCCCCCAAAGCAGCGCCTGGGACGAACAGCACGGGGGAGGCTTTGAGCGTATCCAAGATACAGCGGATTTGGGCACCCTGTCAAATGTTCTCATTGTCTGACCCTTGTCCAGACGCCAGTAAAACCCTTTGGGAAATTCCCCCTCCACCCAGAGCACCGGCTTTAATTACAGAGGAGGAATGTGAGGCGCAGAGTGCTGCTCCTCCTGCCTCCACGCTCGGCTGAGCGCTGGGAGCCCACAAGGACCCCCAGAGTTTGGGGTCTGGGAGGATGGAGGGGATGGGGGATGGAGAGGAGAGGAGAGGAAGGACAGGAGTAGAGGTGGGCACCGGGTGCCTGATGCTGGTGGGACACTTTCCAACCCCAGGGTGACGAGTGGGGGCTCGTCCCCCCCGTCCCGCTCTGGCAGCAGTACCCGAGCAGCAGGACATGAGTAATATACATCCCACTGGGGGAGTTAGATCAAAGGCACTGAAGTAGATACAAGAGGTTTCTGCTTCACAGACCAGAGAGGCTGCAGTTCAATAGCGCCTTTGTTACCGGCTCTCCCGAGCTGGGGATGGAGAAATACCTGACCCCCGCTCCCTCCCTCCCTCCTTCCCTCCCTCCTTCCCTCCCTCGGCTCCCGGCCCCTCGGTGCACAACCATCTCAAGTATGTGCCCGCGCAGAGAGGCTCTGCGGGCCGTGGGGTGCTGGGGATGGCAGCAGGAGCAGCCAGCACGGGAAGGGCTTGGAGCATCACAAATGAGACCCCCCCGAGCTCAGCCAGGGCTCCGAGCGGTGGGAGTGACCACCCCGGGCAGCGCCGGCCACCCACTTCCCTGAGCATCCCTGCGCTGGTTGTGCTGGCAGGGACCAGGGGAGGACAGGACGGTGCGGGCACTGCCATCCCAAGCCCAGGGATGGCTGGCACAGGGTCCTTCCCGCGGAGAGGATGCCACGCTGCCAAAGGTGAGGTCAGCCGCGCTCGGCCGGCGGCTCCGGGCTGTCCTCGGGTCCCTGCGGTGTGGAGTGGGGATGGTGGCTCTGGGATGGGCACGTGCCCTCCTGTTCCCGTGCTGAGGGGAGCAGCCTGGCACTGGAGCAGCCCCACGTTGGGCAGGGCCTCGGGAAGGTTTTGGGTGCCACGGGGCCATATCCCAAAGAGCCATTATGACAGATTTACCCCTGGAATGTGCGATGCGCAATGAAATTGGGGCTGGTCCTTCGTGCACCCCCAGGATTAAGGGGTGAGACAGTGCTGGACCCATGTGGGGCTCCTGGCATGCACCCCCATGCCTGGGGTTTTCCCAGATCTTCCCGGAGCAACAGTTGCTCCCAAGGATGTAATGCTGGGACCAAGTGATGCTCCATGGTAGGATACCTGTAGGGGCACCGTCCTGTGGAGGGGCAGGAGGGGAACGTGGCTGTGTCACAGGTGGGTCACACGGTGGCCTTTTTTCCTTACCATTCATATATGAGTTAAAAGAGGAAAGACCTCAGAAGAAAAAGAAAACACCACTTCAGAGCTACCCCCGTGCTCCAGGAGTCTGTTTGTAGGTCAAAGTCGTGTTCACTGCCATTACAAACCACAGCGTGCAAAATCCTCCCCGCTTCCAATCCTGGCTGCTGTGTAGTTTTGGGAACATTGGATTTCCCAAGGATTCTTGTGAGGGCAGCAAGAAAGGGAGTTTCCTACCCTCAGCAGCAGAACTGACCTCATCAGCTCCCGGCAATTAGCAGTCACTGCTGCTGAACGAGCCGGTGTCCTGGCAGGGGGAGGGAAGGAAGGCCGAGGCCAGCGCTTTCCCAGGACAACCTGGGCAGTTCTGGTGCCACCCAAGGAGCTTCCCCAGGTGCGGGGCGGGGCAGAGGCTTTTCTACAGGAGGAGGTCCGTGTCCAGCTCTCGGAGGAGCTGCTGGAGCAGCTGCTCCTGGGAAAGGCATCACCTTGTCCTGAGATGCCTCTCTTGTGGGTACCGAAGGTGGGAACTGCCCCGGAAAGGCGAGGGGGGAGCAGCGGTGGGGGAGGTGAGCGGGAGGCGGCTTCGCAGCCAGACCTTTCTTTAGCCCTTTGTCTCAGCCGACAAAGGCGGGTCTGTTGGATGCACCTCGGCCGAGCATCCGCTGCCTCTGCAGCCTCAGCCAGGTGAGCTGTGGGGGCAGCGGGGCCACGGGGAGGGGTTTGGCTCCCAGTCCTGCTGCTGAGCGACTCTGTGACTGTGGGCAAGTCCCTCTGTGGCCCAAAGGGCCAGATTTTCACAACAGCTGCGGGGCAGGGTATGGCTACACCCCAAGGGGGGGCGTTTCTATCCCCTTGCTTGCAAAAAGGGATTTATCCCATGGGATTCTCCTGCTGAGAAGCACGGTGTTCCTCCTCGAAAAGGGACACTTGATCTGCAGGTGGAAATTTGTGCCGCTCCATTGGCAACCAGATCGACTATCTGGTTTTAACCTCCAGGTTTGTCTTTTACTGTGATCCTTGAAAGCAGCACAAGAAGATGTGCTGGGGAATAGAATGTAGTGACAAAGAGGAGTAGCTGTGGCCAGGACACCACTGCTGCTCCGTGGTCATCCTGCCACTGGTTCTGGCTATGGCACGGTGTCCTTTAAGCATCACCCTGCTGCAAGAGGCTGCTGTCCCTGCAGTCACAGCTCATTAGAGCATCCGGAGCACAAAGGCAGGGCACAGGGTCCTCCTCCCAGGGTCAGGTTCCTGCTGACAGGACAGACATGCCAGATCTGGATCCCTCCTTCCTGACCCATGGGTAACCCAGGAGAAGCCACCTCGTGATGCCACGGTGCTGAGGGGCATTTTGGGTGGCAACTTACCCTATTTTTGGGGTGCTCCTGCAGGGAATGAGCAGGTTGTGGTCACAGGGAGGGAGGGAGGACAACTTAGAAGCGTCACTTTTTTCCCTCCCCTTTCCTTGCCCTTTTCCCCTTCCTCTTCCCAAAGACTGCTGGCTTATCCTGGGTAAGCCCTCTGCTGTGGTCTATGGCTTTTTATTCCTATGTGATTGCTTTCCCTAACTCATGTAGGGCGAAAAGCCATGGGCTACACAGAGGAGGGACTCCACCTTCCAGGCACCTCCGCAAAGCGCCCGGACTCCCGAGCCCCTTTTAATCACTCATATTTACTTGGTAACAAACGACAAGTGAAAGGGGGCA
>VWZF01005795.1:127885-151585 GCA_013396755.1 Sclerurus mexicanus
GGGACCTCGTGGCGCAACGGTAGCGCGTCTGACTCCAGATCAGAAGGCTGCGTGTTCGAATCACGTCGGGGTCACCGCGCCCTGGTGGGCTCTGCTTTTTTTCTTCACCGCCGGTTTTGGGGTGTCCCCGCCGGGGTTGGGACATACTGGGGGGCACTGGGACACACTGGGGGCACTGGTGGCCCGTGGGCGCTGGGTTTTTTTACCCCTGAGCCCCCCCGGGGGTGTCGCGTCACCCCTAGGGAATGGGTTCAGGCTGAAAGGTTTAGTTTGGGTGTTGGGGAAAAGGTGTTGCGAGGTGTCGGGTTTGCTGGATAAACCAGGGATGCCCCATTGCTGGAAGTGTCCAAGGGCAGGCTGGAGTAACTTGGTCCGTGGGAGGTGTCCCTGCCCGTGGCAGGGGGTGGGATGAGATGAACTCTGAGGTCCCTTCCAACCCAAACCACCCTGGGAACAAACACCTGTGTGTGCCCCGTATCCCCGGAGGATGGAGGAGTTCCCGCTGGGATCCACACAGCTGAGCTCATGGAGAAAGGACTCCATCCAAACCCGTTCTCCTCCACTGCAGCTTCTCTGGGCGACCTGTGCAGGGTCCTCTCCACCCGCACAGGGAAGGATTTTTTCCCAGTATCCAACCTCAACCTCCTCTCTGTCAGTGTGAAGCCGTTCCCCCTCGTCCCATCACTCCAGACCCTTGGAAATAGTCTCTCTCCGTCTCTCCTCTCAGCTCTTCAGGCTCTACAAGGCCACAGTGAGGTCACCCCAAAGCTTCTCTTCCCCAGGCTGGACAATCCCAGCTCTCCCAGCAGAGCTGCCCCATCCCTCTGCCCATCCTGGTTGCTCCTCTGAACTGGCTCCAACATCTGCCTGTGCTGGGACCCCACAGCTGGAGCGGTGCAGCCACACGGTGCTCCAAACAGGACTTCTCCCAGCCTTTACAGCCCCAAAAGTGTCTCTCTGCTTTTACCTCAGCCTTGCACGTTGTTATTTTAACCTCTTTTACATTTGGAAGGAAAAATAAAGGCACAGTCTGGTGTGCAGGACAGATGAAGCCTCTAAGTGGTCATTAACTGGAGCTGCTTTAACCTGTTCAGCAGGTGATGGGTTGTGCACACCTGAGTTCCTGAAGTCTTGATCTCTTCCCATTAACTGGCTTTTGTCTTGACTGGCTTTGCCTTTGAACTTCATTGCTTTGTAATAGCACAAAGGAATGATGCTTTGAGCTGCTGTTGCCACAAAGATTATGATGAAAAATAGCAGCAGACTAAAAGAAATAGAAAATTGAGTCTTTATTGCCCTGTGCTGCCTTCAGTGATAACAATTCTAATTAAGGAAAAACTGGGTGGGTAAAAAATGACCTCCTATCTGGAAATATCCACCGTGATGTGAAATGTGTAATATTAAAGCTGTTTGGAAGGTGACAGCAGGAAATGTTTAAACCTCACTCTGGAAGCTTCAATAAATAAATAAATATGTATATATATATAGCACTGGGAGCTGCAGTGGCCTTTCTAGGTAGTGATAGTAAGGTCTAAATATTTAGATATTCACACCAGGCACATGGTGGGATTTTGGGGTTGTCCTGTGCAGGGTCAGGGGTTGGACTCGATGGTCCTTGTGGCTCTCTTCCCACTCAGAATATTCCATGATTGTCCTTTGTGAAAGGATGACACAGTGGGACAGAACCAGCTGTGGAAATCAAATGTACTGTGTATTATTTTTCTTTAATCTCCCCACAGTGAACTTAATATCAAGGTTGGATTTGATAACCTTGGAGGTCTTTTCCAACCCTGGTGATTCTGTGGATGGAAAAAAGTAATATTAAAGGTAAATATGGAAAGCTAAAAAGTACAATTAAAGATAAATATGGATTATTATGGGATCTCCTGGATCCACGTGGCCTGTTCCCACTGTGATCTGTGGGGGGCAGTGCCCATCTTCCTTCCTCCCGGATTTTGTGCCTGGCAAACAGAGGTCCCTGGAGCAGAATTCCACCTCTGGGATGTGGGATCACCTTCCAGCCCCTCCTGGGCTTCCTTGGGAAATCCCATGGGACAATGGCCCTAATGAAGGGGGTGCTGATGGCAAAGGGGCTCTGCTTCTATAAAGCCTCACTTTCTAAAGCGATTTCAGGCTGGTCTGTGCCTGTGCCTTGGTGTCCTGTGAGGCAGAACCTCCCAAGCCACCCAGAACAAAGAATACGTGCATCTCACCCAGGTAATTCCATTTTATCCTGTCCCAGTGGCTTTACTCTCCAGCATGGAGTAAGGAAGGAGCATTGTTCCAGAAAGAAATCCGGAAAAAAAGGCATTAAGGAGCAGCTCTGCTCAGGGGAAGCAAATGGGCTGTGGATTTGGGCAGGTTTGCTCCTCCAAACACACAGTGTGGGAGCTCAGCAGCGTTTCAGTTCCCCCCTGCCTCTAATGGAGGTGGCAAGTGTTATAATGAAAACCAGGTCACCAGAGACCAAGGCATGAAGGAGCAGCTGTTGCATCCAGTCATGCACAATATTCCTGTGCCAGAAATGATTCATTTGGGCTGGGTAATATATATGGAAATGTGCTGCAGGAGCATTGCTGGAAATAACCTATTGTGTTCACCCAGCCCTGACAAAGCTGAGCTTGGCTTTGGGTTCGTGACATGCCTTTCCCTGCTTTGGATGTGTCA
This sequence comes from Sclerurus mexicanus, assembly GCA_013396755.1. Lineage (NCBI taxonomy): Eukaryota > Metazoa > Chordata > Aves > Passeriformes > Furnariidae > Sclerurus > Sclerurus mexicanus. The sequence continues at coordinate 130,553 of VWZF01005795.1, forward strand.
AATAAACCTCAGTAATCTACCTTGGAGTTAGGGAGCATTACTGGGCTCTACTTAAATCTATATATATTTGCTTCTTTTAGGCTGACATGGCTGAATGCAACACCTTCAGCACTGAAAACATCAACTAAATGAGGCTCTGGCAGGGAGTTGTGTGGAAAGGGAATAAAATCCTGCTGCAGGAGCACTCCGGATGAACAGATAAAGGAGGGCGAATAAAGGGAATGAAGGAGGTGGACCGTTGTAGAGGTCTTACAATATTGTGAAAAAAGTCTGAGCTGAAAGGGATTTTTACTCTTTTTACTCAAGTAGAACATTCCGTGTTTTAATCTCCAAAAGCCTTTTGGGGAGTTCCTTAGTACTGAAAGCTGGTGTGCCCCCACCTTTTCTTTATTGTCACGTCCTTTGAAGTTCTCTTCAAAGATGGAGCCCAATTCCCATTTATTCTGCAGACTGTAATGAATATCCAGCTTTGTTTAAGCAATTAGCTTGGTGGGGTGATTTCTGCCGCTGCTTGAGAAAAAAAAAAACTTCCCAAATCCTGAGCGGTTTAGACATGTTTTGAAAAAACACTGAGCCAACAGCTGTGCAGTGGCCTAATCTGACAGTACAGCAGCTGTCATAACAAAAGCAGAGCTGGTTCAAACACAGCCTCTTTGTAGGGTGATTGAAAATGATTTAAAGGAAAAGATTATTTACTGCTTCTCCTGTGTGGGGCTGGATCAGGGAGTGTTTTATGTGATCCCCAGCAGATGAATGGGCTCTTAACCACTTCTTTACTCGAGTTTAGGGGCTCCGATGGTTCAGAGACTCGAATATGTGTGGATGCTTTGCTGCTGGCTTTGTCCCCAGGCCCTCTGTGTTTCTGGAATCAGCTCTTTAGGTGCCTGGATCATTTCAGTGCCCTCACCCCCCACATCTGGATGCACAGAGTGCTCGGGGAACGCACAGGACAGTAATTAAGGAACGGCTTTTGTAAAGGTGGCCTGAACCGTGGCTTTTGAAAGTATCGCATTATGCAACCCGGTATAGATATTTCAGGTTAATTCCCTCGTATTTTAAGGCCTTTTCCCCCCCTTTTTTCTCATTCAGACAGAAGTGCTGGAGTAAGTTTTGAAACAAAAGACTTCAAAGTGACAGCAGCCTGTGCCTCTGGCTATACTGAAGTAAGTAATCTACCAAAGCATGAATATTTTATGTCTCTACAGCTAAATGAAGGAAATTACAAGTTGATATAAACTGATGTTCTTTGTATTAGCTCATGACAAATGCAGCAATTAGCCCCAATCAGTTAATTATGGCATCCTTCTGTGGCCTGCCTGCCGCTCCCGGGAGCTTTCTTTGGAAGAGGAGTGAGTTAAACCCACAGTCCTTTTGTGCTGCTTCTCTGGAGAAGGATTTTGGGTTTGCTGTTGGAAATGATATCACCTTTAATACCACAGACACAGTCGCTGGTGTTCCCTCAGTCCATCTCGCTGCTTTCTCTGTGGGTTACGGTCTTCACACCTGGACGTGCCTGAGGACCCTTTGTGTGGCTGACAGGACACCAGTTCAGTGACCTGTTTCAAGAGTGCATTAAAGTGGGATATTCACAATTAGAGGGGGTGGAGGGTCATTGCTGCAAGGGAGGAACTTCAGGTGGGTTGAGAACGTGGGTGGCCTCGTTAGAATTTGCTGCTGGGCTGCTGAAAGCAGAACAGGCTCCACAGACTCCTCAGAGTCTCTTTCAGCTCTGAGCTCCTTTGTAAAAGCAGCTTTGTGGAAATACACTCCCATTCTTCTGCGTTTTGCACGGACAGAAGAGGGAACCCTGGGAGACTTGTCTCTTGCCGCTGTTAGAAAATCATGAAAGGGGTTTTTTCCTTGCAAGGGAACTCGTGAATCCAAAGGGGCCCTGACCTGCAGTCCTGGTTCAGCTCGAGGCCAACCAGGCGAGTGTTCTGCTGGTTCTCCTTTGCTGTCAGTCCTCCCAGCACATCCCAAACGTGCTCCAGATGCCACTGCTGTCCATTCCTCACCTGCTGCATCCCAGACACCTTTCCCTGGGAACAGGAGGTGCCCACTATGAGAGCTGAACAGCACTGGGTTATCCAGGAGCTTGTAGGGAGTGGTTTTAAACAAAAAGAGAGGAGATTTAGATTGTTTGGAAGAAATTCTTCCCTGTGAGGGTGGTGAGGGACAGGGATGGAATTCCCAGAGAAGCTGTGGCTGCCCCATCCCTGGAAGTGTCCAAGGCCAGGTTGGATGGGGCTTGGAGCAACCTGGGCTGGTGGAAGGTGTCCCTGAGCTGGGGGGTGAATGGGATGATCTTTAAGGTCCCTTCCAACCCAACCCATTCCATGATCCCTCTGTGCAAAACACCTGGGACTTAGATCAATCTCAAAAGATTGTTCCAACCAGAAGCTTTGTGGCTTTTGGGTTTATTTTTTGATTCTGCCTTAATTCCCCTTTAACTCAATGGTAGGATTCTGTGTCTAAAATATAACAGATATTGGCTTTGTAAGGTCAGTGGTGAGAATTCCAGTTTCCCCTCATGGATCCATCAGGAAAAGGGCCTGAGCCAGTCCCAGTTATTGACATTCAGGATGAAATCTGCATGTGGCATCAAAGGTGTTGAGGCTCCAAACTGAGCTGGAAGATCTGACCCTAAAGGAGAGATTGAAGTCACATGGTTTGCTCTGGAATTTTCTTTTTATCCAGGAGGTAGGAAACCCACATGTGTTTCCATTCTTCCCATAAAACTCCAGCGGGGTGGGCTTCAAGGACTCGTGGGGGTGGCACACATGTCAAGGGGACACGTGGCATCTCTGGACCTACAGGAGGACTGGATTTGGCACCACTCTGGGGTGGCAGCAGAGGAAATACTTGGGCTGGTTGCTGTTCTGTGGTGGTTTTCCTCTTTTTTTTTTTTCCCCCCTGAACTGTCTCACTTCTCACTCTTTGCCCTCAGCCCCTTTTCCCAGCTTTGCTCAGTTCCCACCTTGGAAGTGTGGATGGAGTTACTGATGGACTGACATCCCGTCACCACCCACCTCCTCCAAGTGTTTTGTTTTCTTTTTCATTTTTCTTTTTAAAGCACAAAATTTAAGCCTCAGAGAAAAGGAAAACAACTTTCTCTGCAATTTGAGTGAAAAATGTTGAGGTGAATTAGAAGTTAATTCACTAAACTCTGTTAGAATATTATTTTTAATAGAAAATCAGAATTCTACACTGATTATTTTTTTAACTCGCATCCCTTTCAAACCCAGTCTTTACCCAGCCTGTCTCTTACCACTGCCTGGCCCATGAATGATTAACCCTCCTGCCTTGGAGGCCTGGAGGACAAAATGCTGCTGTCGAGCGTCCCTTCCCTGGCTCAGCCACTGCTTCAGCCCTTTCCCAGAGGCACTTTGGCCCCCGCTCTGGGATGTGCTGCCTCGGTGGCTGCCCAGGGCAGGGTTGGGATCCCAGCAAACTGCTTTCCTTGGTGTTCTGGGAACCCTCAGCTGCTCCCAGCCCCGCTCTGTCTATCAGCCCTTTTCCTGGCAGCAAACAGCTTTTCCCTGGTTGTGGATAAATGAGGATTTGTGCTTTATTTTTATGGAAAGCACCCAGAGCCAGATGCCACGGCGAGGCAGCCGCGCCGCTGCCGAGCGGAGCTGCTTTGGAATGCTCCCGTGCTTGAGGGTGAGGTGTTGGTGTGGGTTCTTTTCCCCCCAAAAACTGTCTTTTCCAGGCGCCTGCCTGTCTGAAATGATGTCTCTCTGTGTTTGTCAGATGGGCACACGCAGCTGGTGGACTTCTCCCCGTGGGTTAGAGATGCTGATTGAGAGATCCCGAAGCTCTTGGCTGCTGTCTGCTCACATTAAGGTGACTCTCTGCGCTGTAACCAGCTCAGGGCCCTGCAGGAGGGAGAATTAATTAATTAACTAGTTAATTAACTGTCAGCTTGCCAAATCTCTGGAAGAAATGACAGGGGAGGACGGATGGTGTCTCCAGTCCCCTGCATTGCTCTCCACTGCTGGTGCCAAAGCATCATCTCTGCCTGCTGGCACAGAGAGAGATGCCTGGGCAGGTCATGTTTTTCCTCTTTATCTGCAACAACCTCATCTCTTCTAAAAGAAAAGCCTCTTACTGCGCTTCTGGGGGTGATTTTGCTGCGTTCCCTTGTTTTCCTGCCTCCTGGCCTCGGTGCAGCCCAACACACCTTTCCGTGACAGAAGTGGGTTAGTGCTCCTTGGATTGAGTTGGCTCAAGCTGAGGTGAGGTGAGAAAGAGGTAAATAAAACATTACTGCTGGGCTTATTGGTGTAATTTGCAGGAATTCCTGCAACCCTCCTGCTGTTCCCATGGAAACAGATGTTGAATTGCAGGAAAGTGCTATAGGTTTTCAGGACTATTAATTTTTTCCCCTTTAACAGCGACACCTCCTTTATCATTTCTAAGCAGCCTGGAAAAAAAGTCTCCTGCTTTTGAAGGCACAGATCTGGAGTGTGAGCTCCATCATTCCCAGACAGACAGTTATTTTCCAGCCTGTTGGGTCTGACTCATCCAGCAGGCAGGTTGGAACACCTGGGGTTTATGGCCAGGCTGCTTTTGTCACATTTAAACTCACCCTCTTCCCCTGCTTTCCCATTTCTCTTGTCTCTCTCAGGTGTTGTCTGGTGCAGACTGTTCATCCCTGAAGGTGAGGCTCCATCCATCCGTGCATCCATCCAGGAAATTATGGTGGCCAGGGAAAGGTCATCAGGGTGTGGGTTTTTTTGGAGTTACTTTGTTTTGTTCTTAAATGGGTGAATTAAATGTTATAAAGATGAAAGATGATTTGTTTTAATAAGTTCTTAGTATCAGATATTGTAGTGCTGTGAGGATGAGGATGATGAAGGCAGAGCTCTGCCTGGGCTCTGGTCTGTGTCCTACCATCTCTGCTCCCTGTTTTAGCATAATCCATCATGTTTTTCCTACCATCAAGAGGTCCCTGGATGACCTGAAAGCCCCAGTCCCCAGGTGCTGTGCACACAGCATGGGGAGCCCAACCAAGGAGGTGAAACAGGCAGACAAAAAGCAGGAAGGAAAGTGAAAAGGACATGGGAAAGACGATGCAAAAACCCAAAACCAACCAAAAAAAAAGCACACAAAAAAATAAATCTCAACCAACCAACCAAAACCCCACCTGGGGCCAAACCCAGCATCCTGAGCCAAGGCGCTGTTTGGACCCCAGCCCTCAGGGCAGGAGCTCCAAAATGCTTTCAAACACTGACCTGCTGCTGTGTTTCAGTGGGGGTTTGTAAACCACAGTTTAGGACCGGTTTTAAAAGTGGAATCTGCTGTGTAATGTGATTACAAGGACCAGCTGCAATCTGTCACAGCCCCTTGGCCACCGCCAGCCACAAAGGTCACCCAGTGCCAGGCAGCTTTGAGCTGGTGCCCAGCACGGGAGCCCCGTGGTGTAACACGGGGATGGAGAGATGCTGCCAGCCCTGGGGCTTGAACATCAGCTCATCCCAGAATATTCAGGTTGGAAAAGACCTCCAGGATTGTTGAGTCCAACCTGTGACTGATCCCTATCTCGTAGACCAGAACACCGGGTGCCACATCCAGCCGTTCCTTGGACACCTGACAACCCTCTCCATGAAGAAATTCCTCCTGAAAACCCCACCAGCCTGGATCCTGCAGCCCCCTCTTCCCTTCCCCAGGCCTCCCTACTCCCAGGAAACTGGGCTTTCTACACTCAGCTCTTCAGGGGTTGAAGAAAACCTTTTATAATGTTTTTTGGGTTTTTTTTTATTAAGCTTGTGGATTGCAAGCAGGAGCTCCCAGCTTGCAAGAAGCCTTTGTTCAGAGCTCCTGGACTCCTCTGGAACCAGTCTGCTAAATAATAATAATAACTAACAAATACTAAGTGTCCATTAATGCCAGATTGCCAATAGCCCCCCTGGTAAAATCCAGTTTGATGGGATCTTCTAAAATTTCTTCAGGAGTGAATGTCTTTGTAATGAAGATCTTCATATTCGATTGGCTCGGGGCTCGAGGGTTTTATTTAAATCCAAATTGAATCCTCCCACTGGAAAGCTAACAGGAGATTAAAATAGCTGCCAGGAGATGGGAATTTGCTTTATGGAGAGTCGTTTGATTCAACTTCTTGTTGATTTCCTCATTTTTCTTATTTTATGGCTAGAGAGGCTTTGAAATAGTTGCCTGTCCCAACCAGCAGGAGCTGTTGGCAGGAATAAACCTTGTCTGGGTCACTGTGGGGCTCAGCCTGGATCCCCCTCCAGCCACCTCTGGCACTGTCACTGGTCCAGGGAAATGGCCACTGGTCCAGGGAAGTGGCCACTGGAGAACTGAGTCCCCCTGATGTGGAAACAAGAGTTCTCCATCTCTGGAAGTTGCAGGTTTAAGGGATGCTGCCGCTCTGGGGGTACCAGGTGTCCTCAGAGCTCTGTGTTGGTGGGGAAAGACGCACAAGCAGAATTCCCTGGGGGTGCCAAGGACTTTCCGAGCTCCAAAACCCCTTCAGGAGGTTCCCGAAGGATTAGAAACATCTGCTGGGCTGAACTGCAAATGTTCCTCCTCCGTGTGGAGGAGCTGGGAAGTTTGATGGAAGGTGCATTGAAAGGATCTTTTTCTCTTTTGGCTTTTGCTTAGAAATGACTTTTCTGCAAATTTATTCTGCAACACTTGTAGGAGAAGAACACGCTTTTGACATGTTTGTAGAGAAGCAGGTCAGGGAAGTGAAAGCCTGGGATGACTGGCAGGCTGGGAAACAGGCCCAAGGGTCCCACATCCCACCAGTTCTTCTGCACCCTCCGAGCTCCCCGTGGGATGCAGGGAGCAGAGATTTGGGGGTTGGTTTCCCCACCTTGGATGCCCGTGGGGTGGCACATCCATGGCGTGGGCTCTCCCTCCAGCCAGCCTGGGAAGACCCCCATCCCTTCCCAAGCCAGGGATCCCCCTCGGGGGCCGTGCCCCCGCTCAGGGGCAGCTCCAGCCTTCCAGCTCCTGCTCCCCTCGTTCTGCCCGCCCTTCTCCNGGACTGGTAACGCTGGCGGTCCGCACGCACACGCGGCTGCCGCTCCGAGGAGGAGACCAGCTGGGGAAACACCCTCCTCCGTGACTGTCCTACATCTTCCCGAGGGGGGAGAGCACTGCCGCTGGATTTATGGGGGTTTTTTTCCCCCCCTCTCCCACGCAGCATCGCCAGCCCCGGCTGCTCCCGGCGCCGCTCGCATCGCCGCGGCTGCGAGCGGAGCGCGGAGGATGCTCGGAGGGCACCGGCGGCTTTGCGGCTGAACCCGCGGGGCGTTCCTGGCCGCGCTCCGCCTGGATGCTGTCGCGGTGTCCCCGGAGCTGTGAGTACATCTGCCCTTCCACAGCGAGCCCGGCAGGAGGGAGGGAATTTCTCGCTGGAGGTCAGTGGGTTATTTGGGAGGGGATGCTTTGGAGGGGAACGGCTTCCTCCCTAAGGCTGGTGAGCAACCAGAATCGAAGCTTGGAGTTCGTGTTTCCCCCCAGAAAAATGGGTTGAAAAGGATGGGGTTTCCTTTACTTTTTGTGCAGAAGGGTGGGTTTGCCCTTACTTTTTTTTATTTTTTCTTCCTTCTTCCCAGTAGCCCCCAAATCCTGTCATTTCAGCCCTTCTCCTCCCAGTAGCCCCAAATCCCATATTTTCAGCCTTTCTCCAAGAGCAGGCCCTGGCAGGGATGGGGCTGTGCCGTGACCTCCCCCCAGCTGTGATCTGGCCCCAGCTCCTTCCATTCCCTCTGCAGAGGTGCAGCTGAAATACGGAGTAACAGGAGCTTTGGAAACACAACCAGAGAGGCTTCAGGGCTTGAAAAAGACCTTCTGTGCTTGACTCGTGCAAAGGAGAAGCTGTTTGTGCAGGGGCAGCTTTTGGGGGCGAGGGGAGGGATGCAGGATGCTGGTGGGAGTTGGAAGGGAAAGGACTCGGTCTTGCAGGTGGGTTTTGATTAAATTATAATTCTTGAGCTAAACTGAGATGTGAGCAAATCTGAGCTTGTTCTGCTGATTCTTCAGCACGCACAGGGGAAAAAAAAAAGGCTGGTCTGGGCTCTTTGTGCTGAAAAAAAGGAAACATCTCTCCCTGTCCCGTAGCTCCAATCGCTTCCGAAATCCTGGTGCTTGCAGGGCTGCTGGGGAATATTTCCTTCCACAACCCGCCTGCCTTGCTCCTGTTAGCGGCTGCAGGAAATTGCCTTTGGCATGAGGAGGGTGGAAATGATCTCAAGGCACTGGGATGGGGGGAAGGGGTGAAGCTGAGACGGGAGGTCAGCTCGGTCACAGCCTCCAAGCTGCACCTCCGGGTGTCTGCAGAGGATGCTCGGGACCAGGAGAGCAAAAGGAGCTGCTTGTGAGTGCTGCTGCCTTTTCTTTGCTTGGTACAATTAATTCTCTTCTAATCCTAATGGTGTTCCTCCTCGCTTTTGCCTTTTTTTCTGCCAGCTGGATGATTTGCAGGGAAAAGCAGGGAACTAGTGGATTTTTTGGTTGTTGTTGTTGTTGTTATTTTTCTGGGTAACTGTTACTATGGCAAGGAAACTTGATTCAGAGAGGTCAGAAATACCAGGCTGCAAATTTCATGCATGTTCTGTTTAAAGCCTCAGCTGCCAGGGTTTGAGCGAGGGACAAGTAAAAGCACCAGAGTCCCTGGTTTTCAGAGGCTTTCAAGCCTTTTCTGCTTGAAGGTAGGATTTATTTGCAAACCCACACTCGGGATTACATGGCATTGTGGGCTGGATAATGGTCAGAGCTTATGGAAAGGCTGCCAGTGCCTCGTTGTGTCCCCAGAAATGGTGCTGGGCTGGCTCACACAGCACCTCTCTGCAGGTGACCCCAGGAGAAGCTGCTTTTGTGGGACGGGAGCTCAGACTTACCCTGTACTGGGGGGTTACAAAGGTGCCAGGCTTTTCCAAGGATCCTGGTCCCACTCAGAGCCATGACTGAGTGGTGGGGATTGTGGGGAGATCTGTGTCTTTTGAGGTGCTGGGCTGCTCTGCAAATACATTTGGTGGCAGAGAAATGAGCTTTATCCCTGCAGGAGGAGGAGAAGGGATTTCTGGTTCCCTTCTGGGTGCTGAGCAGAGGGTAAATATGGACTTGGAGCCTCCTGGGAAACATGCCGCTGTGAACATTGTGTTTCCTGTCTCTGCTGCCTTAAGGAATCATTTATTTACTGCAAAGGGCCCCTTCACCCCAGGCTGGTGCTTATCTGGCAGTGCAGAGGGTGGTTACACCACCACATTTATCTGCTTCCAGGAGGAAAAGCAGCTCACTTCAATTACTGTGATTAATGGGGAGGTTTAGGTGCTGCTCCCACGCCTGAAACTTTTTCCACGTGTTATTTGGGATGCTCCTTGTCCTGCGGACTTCCAGCACAGGTGTTGAGGAGCAGAAGACACTTCCCAGGGGCTGGTCCCTTCTCCAAACTGCGCATTGGATGCTGTGCCTGCAACAGCTCCAGGAAAGCACCCGAGTGTTGCTGGAACTGGGATGGCACTGGGAGGAGGGTCAGGAGCAGGCAGGGGTGAGCTGGACTGTGCCTGACCCTCCTTTTGGCTGTGGGTGAAATTCCTGGAGATCCCCCTCCTGGCCTTGTACCACAGCTGGTCCTTGGGACAGAAAGGGTTGCCTGCCCTGAATCGTGTCCTTTGAGTTGCCTTCCTGGAGCCTGTGCTGTGTCATCTCTCCTGCTCTGGATTTGATGGAACACAGGCAGCCAAGACGGAGCTGGAAGGGAGCTGCTCACTCCCACCTGGTGCTGAGGAGCAGGAGCTGTGATTTCTGCTCATGTTTGTGTGCTATTTCCAGTGGGTTGCCCCTGTTCCTGCCTCTGTGGTGGTGCCTGGCCCTGGAGCAGTGGGAATTGTTGCTGGAAGTTGTTGGGTGGTGTGGATGTCAGTCTCTTGGCAGCTGCTGGTTGCCCTTCTGGGATCACACCTGAATTTCCAGGTCTTTGCTCTGCTTATTCCCAGGAAGGACCTGCCCAGCACCCCAGAGAAATCCTCAGCCATCTCCAAATGCTTTGAGTCACTCTCTGTGTGCTGGTATGTTGAAAAAGAATTTTTAGGCTATTTTAGACAATTGTTCTCAGGCTTTGGATAGTCTTATAATGACAGCAGAGAAATTGCCTGGCACCAGCCGGGTTCTGTATCTGTCAGACATTTGAGTGATGCTGATTGTGTCTCATCCCAGCACTTTAGAGTTGAAGGAACTGAGGCACAGGGCAGGAAAAGAACTCCTGGATGTCTGGATGCTAATCCAGTCATGCTCCTGGAAACAGGAGCTGCTCTGCTTTGCTAATTTACTGTCCCGTGCTGAATTTGTCCACGACAATGCATGAATATTCACCTGGAAAGAAATCAATTATTCATGAGAGCAGTGGCCTGGAGCTGCTGGAACTGCCAAGGCACAAATGCTGGAGCTGATCCCTTTGCTGTGGGGATGCTCGTGGGGAGGGGGGAGCAGCAGCTGGGAGCTAGGCTGGGCTTTGCTCCTTTCTCCTCAGGTTCTGGGAACATGGCAAGCGTGGTCTGATGTGCTGCTGCTGCTGCTTTTTATTGTTGCTTTGTGTTCCTTTGCCTGCCCTGTGGAGCTGGGATGTGCCCACGCTGGGTCCTGCTGCTGGAGGGTGAGAGTCCAAGGAGGGTTTTTCACTTTATTAACCACATTCTTGATGCAATAAATTATATTTAATGGACTAATGACATTTATTTGGGAGATGAAGTTAAAATAACCAGCCTTGCTTGCACTGATCGGTTTTTGTGCCAGCTGAGACTTGGATGGTATTTTGTGGCATCTCAGTCCAGTTGTGAGAACTGTTTCACTGATGCTTTTAATTTTCTCTATGGAATCACAGAATCCAGGAGTGATTTGGGTTAGAAGGGCCCTTAAAGGTCATCACCCTGCCATAGGCAGGGACAACTTCACTAGGCCAGATTGCTTCAAGTCCCATTCAACCTGGCCTTGGACACTTGCAGGGATGTGTCCTGGCAGCCCTGCTCTAATTCCCACTTTCAGAGGAGATGCAGGAACTAAAATAACCATGGAAACTGATCTCCCCTGCAGGCTGAGCCCCAGGATGAGGAGCTTGCAGGGATGCTTTGTTTTACCTGAGGTCCAAGGGCCACCTCTGTCCCCTGATGGACACGACGGGCATGGATTTCTAGGAGCAATAACGTGGCATTCCCTGTGTGCTGCACACAGGATGGGGCTGGGGTACAGCCTGTGTGCAGGGGCTTCTCCCCTTCCACGGAGCCTCCTCGCTCCGTGGTGTGATGCCCAGAAAGGATGGGCATCATCCCGAGTGCAGGGATGGATGGCGGGAGGCTGGAGGTGGCTGTTGCTAAGCTACGGCTGTGGCTGCTCTGGCTGCCAGGGCTCGGCCAGCTCTGGCAGTCCTGGGAGGGGTGACCTGTTCCCGGGTCAAGGAGTTCTGCTCATCCCCCTTTTTCACTCTCTGCTCCAGATGAAGCCGCAGGAAACAAGTCTGAGCCTCCTTTCTGGGAGAAGGGAGTCCATCCCCTTGAGAAAGCCAAGGGCCATCACACTTTATCTGTTCTTAGATATCTGGGACAGGAGAGAACAAGCTGGATGTTTGCATCCCACCCCACACCCGCACTGGGCTGAGCGTGGGCTGAGGTGCCGGTTCCTGGGGCAAAGGACATGGCTCCAGGAGTGACCCCCTGCTCCAGGGGCTCCCGAGACTTGCCCTGCAGCAAAGCAGAGCAGCCAGCCCCACTCTGCTGCCAGGGAGGGTCTTCTCAGGGCTTAGTGGGACCTCAGCCACGGGGAGAAGTCTCAGGAGTCTGTGCACGGGGAGAAGAGGGAATGATGCTGTCCTAGAGCAGAGCAGGCTCAGCCAGGAGGATCCCTTTGTTGGGCTTTTCTTGGCAGCTCCTCACTCTGCCCTTCAGTCCCGTCTCCAAAGGTCTGAGCAGGCAGCACGTGCTGGGAGATGCTGCTGTGCCTGCAAGGGCACGGAGGATTTCTGGCTTTGGTTGTTGACGAACCCCAATTGCACAGCGAGGGTGGGGATGTTCAGAGTAGAACACCCTTTACTTGGCGCTGGGCGAGCGAGCGCTGCCTTTGTTCCTCTCTGTTTGCCCTCTCTCTGTCCTTCCGCGCTAATTAAACTCATCTGCATCACGCTTAACGACGTTCAGAGAGAGGAGATGAAAATAAAGACCGTGGTTTTCCAGCCAGAGCCTGTGCCTCTCCCCCAGGGATCCCTCACGGTTCCCCACGTGTGGGTTGGGCTGGAGAGCTGGCAGTGGGGGTTACCGGGGGGCTTCTCCTCGGGGTCTGCCTGGGGATGTGCTGGAGGAGGAATCAGTTGGGTCAGAGAAGGAGGATGCAAGGAAAAGTTCCCCAGGAGGCAGGGAAACAGCCAGGGAAGTGAGCAGGTGCTTGGAGCCTCCTCGCTTTGAATGTCACCTGGGGGCGGGGATGCTCGGGAAGAGGATAACAAATAACAAACTGACTCCAACCTTCTCGCCTTTTCTTATTTTCTTTTCTTTTTCTTTTTTTTTTTCATTCCCCACCTCTTTTGTTTTATTTTTAGGATCGATCTCTGCATGAGCTTCTGAGGCAGGTCTGGATCTGCAGGATTAATGGAGATGCAATGAAAGGTACCAGTGGTGCTGCTTTTGCAGAGGGCGGGTGGCAGAGGGGACAGTGGGGAGGGAGGGATGGTCTGCTCCCTGGTCTGTTCCTGGTGCTCCCGACCCTTCCCCAGCTCCATTCCCTTCCCTGGACTCGCTGCAGTCCCTCAATGTCCTTCTGGAAAAGTCAGGGAGAAATAACAAGAGACACATGGAGTGGGGAGACAGGAGGGGGCAGTCAGGGGGGATCAAGTGCTGCTCCCAGGGAACAAGGGATGGAATGAGAGGGAACGGCCAGGGGAGGCTGTGCCAGGGGAGGGTCCGGTTGGACATGAGAAGGAATTTCCTGCTGGAAAGGGTGGTGAGGTGTTGGAAGGGGCTGCCCAGGGAGGTTTGGAGTCCTCACCCCTTGAGTGTCCGAGGCATGACTGGAGGTGGCACTCAGTGCTCTGGGTGGGGATCAGGCACAGGCTGGACTCAATGACCTTGGAGGTCTTTTCCAGCCTCTGCTCTGCTTTGCAGCATAACAACCCCCCTCACCATGGAGCTGGCCAACACCAAGGACTTCCAGTGGAAAAGCCTGGCCCCTCTCCCGAGCCGCAGGGTCTACTCCACCCTGGTGGAGGCCGGGGGACAGGTCTTTGCCATCGGGGGCTGCGACGACAACGGCATCCCCATGGACTCCTTCGAGGTCTATTCCCCCGAGGCTGACCAGTGGACCTTGCTGCCCCCCATGCCCACGGCCCGGGCCGGCGTGGCCGTGACCACCCTGGGCAAGAGGATCATGGTGGTCGGAGGGGTCGGGGTGAACCAGATGCCGCTGAAGGTGGTGGAGATGTACAACATCGACGAGGGCAAGTGGAAGAAGAGGAGCTCGCTGAGAGAGGCGTCCATGGGCATCTCGGTGACAGCCAAAGGCAAGGGGGCACCTGCCAGGACCACCCGTGGGGTGGGGAGGGTTGGCATCAGTTGATCAGTCAAAGGTTGGACTTTGTGATCTTAGAGGTCTTTTCCAACCTAATCGATTCTGTGATCAGTCGGTGCATCAGGCACAAAAGCTTTCCGAGTGGTGGCACAAGGTTGCCTTGTTCCTCTCCAAAACCTCATCAGTGCTTCTGGGAGTTGAACCCTGTGTTTGTCACATCCCACCTGCTAAAGATGTTCTGCAGGAGGCCGAAAATAGATAAACCTGGGCTTGCTCTGTATTGTCAGCCCCGGAGCCACAGGGCCCATGACTGTGTTACAGTCTGGGGCTATTTTGGACAGGTCCAAGCTCCAGGGTTTCAAATCCAGTTCCCTCAGGGATTTGAGCAAATTCTTGCCATGCTGGAAAAATAGAAATGGTGCTGCTAGCTGAGTGCAGCTGAGAGGACCTGCCTGAGATTTGGCAGAATAAGTTTGGTTTGAAGAGCCAGCTCTGATCCAAAGGCAGAAGCAGCCAGGAGAGAGTTATCTTCATGGTCACGGGCTCAAAAATTGTGTGAGAAGGGAGAGCTGGCCTTGGAGGGGGCTCCTGCCCAGTGCAGCTCTGAAAGCACAACCCCTGTCCCAAATGCCCCTGAGGCTCTGCCTTATCAGCCCACCTCATTTTTCAGTTTCTAAGGCCATCTGTGGAGCATTGATTTCCTCTGGTGTGCTTTGAAGATCCCGGGGTGGGAGTTGTGTTCCCGAGGTCAGCCAGCTCCCGCCGTGCCCGGGATTGCGGCTCTAATCTCCAGGCAGCTTCTTTGAAAGCTGCTTGGTTTGTTTGCTTAAAGCGGCTTTAAAAGCTACCGTCAAGGAATGTTTAAAAATAATGTTTACCATCTTGGAGATGATTTCTTTTTGCCTGAGCATGAGCTCTCCTGGCTGATAAGGCAGGGTCAGTCCAGGGTGAGAGGCCAGGTGTGTTTTTGCAGGGTGGGATTTCTGGTGCTTTTCTGGGATAACTCTGTGGGGCTTTTTTGTTTCGCTTCTCGCCCCGTGCAGACTACAGAGTGTATGCAGCGGGTGGGATGGGCTCTGACCTGCGGCCACACAACTTCCTGCAGCACTATGACATGCTCAAGGACATCTGGGTGTCCCTGGCAGCCATGCCCACACCCCGCTATGCTGCCACCTCCTTCCTGCGGGGTACCAAGATCTACGTGCTGGGTAAGGACCAACCCTGCCTCCTCCTCCTCCTCCTCCTCCTCAGGCAGCGGCTCCTTCCACCTGAGCACTGGGAACCTCCCTGGAAGGGGCTTTTGGGGGTGTTCTTCTCCATCCTTCCCTGGCTTCTCATGCACTCAGAAACACTGCGGGGTTTTGAGGTGGGTTTGGGCTCAGAGCTCCATGATGACCACCCGCAGGAGCCCCTCCAGCACACTGGGAGCTCAGAGGTATGTGCTGGGGGGGTGGGCTCCGCTCTCCCCCTCCCCACATTGCTGGAAGGCGAGGGTACACCGGTCTTTGCCTGCTCAGTTTGCAGCCCTGTGACTGTGCTAAAAGCCCTTGGACTCAACTAATGCACAAAATACTTCAATAAATAAATACTTCTGTGCATTTTATATCAGCAGCAGCTTCACAAAGGGACCACCTTTGGCAGAGGGAAGACCTGTGTGGCTGGAAATGCAGGGGATGAGTCTCATTAGTTTTGCCTTATAGAAATGGAAGCTGAGGCAGAGGAATGGTGCTGTCAGCTCATGGCCAAATGGCACATCAGATCAAAACACAGAAATCCTGACTTCTCAAACGGCCAGACAGCCCTGGTTCGCTTTAGGGGTGACCAGGAAAGAGTCTTTGATCTATTTTGCACTTTGCTTGCTGCTGGCGAACGGTTTGTGAGCCCAGGAGCGAGCTCAGGCTCTGCCTTCAAAGGCATCTGAGCTGAGAATAGCTGTATTCATCTGTGGCTGATGGGTGGAAGGATAATATGGATCTTTGGCAGGGGGAGCAGCAGCTGCTCCCGCTCTCCTGCTCTCAGGAGCTTGGCAGCAAGGCCAGGGCTCGCTGGATCTGAGCTCATCTGAATTGCAAAGGCTCCCCGAGCCTGATCCCTGCTCTGCTGTGAATTTGTCTTGATTAAACCAGTGCATACTAAACATCTTCCTGTGCCAGCGGCCCCTGCCGTGGGACTGGGGGGCGATGCACTGAGAAATGAAGCGTTTTCATGCCACGAGCCTCCTGCTAAAGGAGAAGGAGCACAAAGGTGAAAAATTCCTTGGCTCAGCGGGTCAATGTGCCCCGGGAGGCTCCTGTGGTCCCTGCTCTGAGCTGAGCCAGCCCTTTCCTCCCCCTCTCCCAGGTGGAAGGCAGTCCAAGTACGCCGTCAACGCCTTCGAGGTCTTTGACACGGACACGAGGTCGTGGACCAAGTTTCCCAACATCCCCAACAAAAGGGCCTTCTCCAGCTTCGTGCCCACGGAGGACAAGCTGTTCAGCCTCGGGGGGCTGCGGCAGGGACGGCTCTACCGGCAGCCCAAGTTCATGAGGACCGTGGACGCGTTTGACATGGAGCAAGGTGGGGCTGTCCCAGAGGGGCAGGGTGGGGGTCTGCATGGGCACAGCTCGGGGCTGTCCTCTGCTGAGTCTTGGTGGTGCTTGAGCCCCAGCCCAGGGGGAAACGTGCGGTCAGGATTAACAAGTGGAAAGGAAAGAGCATGGAGCTGGATTCAACAGCTCCCTGCTGACCTGGTGTTGAGGAACCTGACCCATTTCAGGGGGTTTTATTACCCCAAGGTGCAAAACTGCACTCCCACAGGCAAGAAGGTCAGAGAGGCAGATGGCTTTCCAGGAGTGGATGCTCCCATAATATCCAGTGTGCCCTGTCCCCCCAGGTGGCTGGATGAAGATGGAGCGCTCCTGCTACCTGAAGAAGAGGCGAGCAGACTTCGTGGCTGGGTACCTGAAAGGCAGAGTTGTCGTGGCTGGGGGACTAGGTGAGGCACTGGGGGTGGTGGTGGGAACACTTTTAAAGCAAGTGTGGGTTGTGTGTTGTCGTTGCAAAGGGGAGAGATCCTGGTGCTGACTGATTGGAGGGAGCAGGGAAAACAAATCCCATAAGGGAATGGGGCACAGAGCAGACAAGGGATGCTTGATGGTTATCCCCCAGGTAACCCAGTGCCTCAATTTGTGCTTCCAGGAAATCAGCCGACTGTCCTGGAGTCTGCAGAGGCCTTCCACCCTGAGAAGAACAAGTGGGAGAGCCTTCCCCCCATGCCCACCCCGCGCTGCGCCTGCTCCAGCATCGTGGTGCGGAACTGCCTGCTGGCGGTGGGGGGGGTGAGCCAGGGCCTGAGCACGGCCGTGGAGGCCCTTTGCCTCTCTGATTCCTAGCTGGAATTCCTCGCTGGATCCTGCCTGGAGCAGGACCTGCCCCTCGCTGGCCCCAGCAGTGGTGGTGGTGGTGGTGCTGGCAGCTCCGGGCGCCGGGTGAGCACCACGCAGCTGTCCTGGGGGCTTGGCAGCTCGGCCCTGGATCCAGCAGCCTGGGCTGCTGGTCCTCTGCTGGGCACTGCTGGTGCAGCCCCCTGGAGGGACCCCCACTTTGGCCAGGGGTCCCCTCCAGTCACCTTCAGAGCTCCACGGGGAAATTCAGTTGAAGGAACTTTTGGCGCTGTGTCCTGCCCGCGGGAAGGACTCTGGAGATCCAGGCATTGGAATGGTCTCCCTGCAGCCATCCTGGCCCACTACCAAAGGATTTGGAAGTGGTGGGAATATCCAGACATGGCAGTGGTGTCTTGGGGAGGACAGTTGTGGTCTTGCCCTCTTGGAGCATCCTGGGATCTCTGTGTTTTTCCCTGCACAGATCCCCTTGGCTTGCAAGGAGGGAAACTCCAACCCTGGAGCCACATCCGGGGGATCATCCTTTTGCCTTCATAGCAAGGCTTTTCCTGCAAACCTGTAGCATTTGCCTGTCACTTTGGCAGCAGCTGGAGCTGCCAGTGCTCCCTGGAGGATGAACGTCCAAGGGACTGGTTTGACCAGAGGGAAGACCTTACTTCTGGCACAGGACTAGCCCAGACTTTGCTGGGTTTCAGGTGGAGGCAGCCTCAAGTTACAACCTTCCTGTTTTTAGCTGCTTTAAAGATTTGGGATCTTCTGTTCAGCCCTGAGAGGAAGGAGCAGAACTGTGGCTCTGGTTCTGGCACGCTCTCACCCCGGGGACAGGCAGTGGTTTTGGTCACAGCCAGACAAACCAGGCACCCCTGGCCGTTGCCTCTGCTTTGGTTTCACTTCTCCCAGGCAGTTTTTGGGATACAATTCTAGCTTGTAGAAGTTGCACCATTAAAAATATCTTTGGAAAAGCCCTCGGAGAAGCCCGTTCTGTGCTCCGGGGCTGTGTGAGGGGTATGATTGTGTGAAAATGTGGGAGAGGGACTGAAAAGGGAGAGTGGGGTCGGTGCAGGCTGGGATCGTGGAATCACAGAGTGCTTTGGGTTGGGAGGGACTTTAAAGGGGACACCTTCCACTAGCCCAGGTTGCTCCAACCTGTCCCTGGCCGCTTCCAGGGATGGGCTGTGCCGTGGGCGCATCGATGGTTCCTTTCCAAGGCATCACATCCCTCTTTTAAGGCGGCCCGTGGGCTGCGGGGCGGGGGGTCCCGGTGCCACCCCGGTGTCGCCCCGGTGTCACCAGGAGGTGCGGGGACTCGGCGATGCCGGCGCCGGTCCCGCTGTCGCCGCGGAGCACCGAGGACACCGTGCGGCGGCCGCGGACACGGCGGGGCCGGGGGGACCGGGGCTCGCTCCTGCCGCTTCCCGGCTCCTTCTCCAGGCTGAATCCCCCACATCCCGCATCTGGGACGGCAGGGAAAAGGCGCCGTCTCTGCCGTTCCTAACCCGCCCATGATCTGCATTCCACCTGGCCGGCTGTGCGCAGTGCCTGTGCCAGCATCACTCGAAAGGTCTGGGGGGAAGGGACCTCAAAACCCACCCGGTTCCACCCCCTTGCCGTGGACAGGGACACCTTCCACGAGACCAGGTTGCTGTCCCCATCCCCTGCCATGCTCCCACCTGTGGTGCTGATGTTTCCTTCATTTAGGCACCGTGGTTTGGAAGGTTGATAAATGCAAATAGCTGATGGCAGGATGGAGCTCTGCCCCTGGCACAGGGCACAGCTCTGGGATGGAGGAGCTGCCCGCTGTGCTCTCCCGGTGAGGAGCAGGGAGCCCGGCTGAGACAATGGTGACACTGCAGTCAGAGAGGGCTCCAGGGCCAGATCTGCTGCGGGTGAGGCTGCAGGGGATGCTGAGTGGAGCACCAGGGCCAAGTGTTTCTGTCTGATCTCATCCCTGGGTGACTCGAGGATTGCTGGCTCTGGCAGAGCTGAGGGAAGGTGCTAAGAGCACCCCTCTGAATGTACAGCCCTGGGGTGCTGCCTCCCGACCCCAGAATGCTCATAAATTGTCCCTTTGAACTACAGAAATTCAAGGAAGACAGAGGAGGCTTGGAGGGAGAGGAGCCTTCTCCTCGACCAAACCCCACATCTCCCAGCACAGCAAATCTCCACTTCAGCTGCCTCTGCACAGGGTCTGGCTATTAATGAGGAGTTTTCCTTTGTCCTTAAGGAACCTTTCCCACACACAGCACAGCCTGATGCTCCTCTGCTCTTGGCTTCTCATTAGCCCCAAGCCCTGCTCAGCTCAAGGAGGCCTTGCTGGCCCAGGCTCCGGGCTCGGTGCTGCTGTGCTTTGTTAAGCTGGAGCAAGGGGAGGAGGGATCTGCTGCCTTTGTCTGGCTGCAGCACAGCTGGGGGCTGATCCTTTGCTTTCTCTCTCCAGAAAGGCCGGAGAGAGTGACAGACAAAGCAATGTCATGGGAATAGACCTGCTGTAAGACTTAATGAAGAGATGACAGGCACTGGGGACAGGGCTGGGGGTGGCAGTCACTAATCAAAGCCGGGGATGTGCTGAGCATTCAGAGAGGGAGAAAAGAGGAGCTCTGACTTCCCACGTAGGCAGAAGCAGATCCAGGTCAGCTGCCTTTGTAGTGAAAACCAAGCTCTCACGACCAAACACGGTCCTGGTACATCCCTGGAGCTGCAGAGCCCCAGCCAGGGGCTGGTGGCACTGGGTGCTCCTGGCTGGAGGGGCATTTCCCCATGCAGAGTCCAGAGGAGCAAGGGTGGCACTCCCTAGAGGATCGAGTCTCCCCACTGATGGTTCTCACAGCTGCACCTTGATTCCTGCCCTTCTCTGGGATGCTCCTGCTGCCCTGGGAAGCAGGAGAGAACCTGCTGCTCTTTGTCATGAAAAGTGCTGTGCCCGCCCTGCAAGTGATGGAGATGTGACCGTGACCGAGGCTGGGGAGCGGGGAGGCGGGTCGGGTGCTCCTGGCTGTGGGCGCAGCGCCGTTTGTGTTGTTCAAGCAGGTTTAAGCGGTTGGTTTGGGCTCCCGGCGCTCCGAACAGCAGATGGCATCCCTGGACTGAGCTGAGGCTGGAGCAGCAGCTCCAGCAGCCGTCCCGCTGCGCTGGCCGGGCAGTGATGGACCACGCTGGTGGGATGGCTCCAAAATCCCGTTTTGGGCAGAGCTCCTGGCTAACACCATAAGGATCCAGCAAACAGCTTGATGTGAAATGGAAAAGCATCTCCTCCGGTATTTTGTTCCCAGTCATCCCTTCTGAGTCCAGACCCCTTCCAGCAGCTATGACAGAGCTGAATTCTGCTCTTGGGGCCAAACAGTCCTTTAAGCTGCTGCCCAGAGTAATTCAGGGAAGTGTCTCTGGGGTGGAATCCTCCTGCTGCAGCTCCCTGGGCTCTGCAGTGAATCCCTAAGGATTACACAGCTGCAGAGGTTCTTTCCTTGGATAAATGTCGCCTGTGCTTTCCCGCAGATGACGCTGAGTGCTTCCACCTTGGGAACTGATACACTTTGTGCCTGGTAAATTCTAGGGATACGGTAAATTCTAGGGTTAGGTTCTGGCTTCTGGTTAGCTGTAGGGCTGGGGGTAATGTGTGGTTGTGTTGCTTACTGGTAGTGGTTATTAGCAGCACTAATAATTCTGGGGAGTGGTTATTGGGGTAGTGGCAAGGGGGGGGGCAAAGTTTGGGTTTCGGGTTAGGGTTATGGTAAAAGCTAGGGTTAGGTTCCGGCTTCTGGTTAGCTTTAGGGCTGGGGGTAATGTGTGGTTGTGTTGCTTACTGGTAGTGGTTATTAACAGCACTGGTAATTAACAGCACAAAACCACCGTGGGAAAATTGCTACTCTCAGGGCCGAATTCAATACGGACGAAGATTGCTGCCCTGAGTAGCAGGGAAGTGGAGTGTTTATAAACTATATCAATATTTCCCCTGAATTTGGGGTGGAGCATGGATGGGTGTGGTTGGGTTTGGTCTGGGCCTGTCAGGATTATCCTTAAACCACTCCACCAAACCCTCTGAGCCCTCAATGGACACATCCAGCACTCAAGAGAAACACAAATCAGTAATTATTACAGAGGAAAAATTACTGGTAATTATAAAATTAAATCTGTG
>VWZF01005795.1:159563-201737 GCA_013396755.1 Sclerurus mexicanus
CCCGCAGCCGGCACCCGGCTCTCCGCAGCCCCGGCCCCGCTCCCGCCGCAGTGTGCGGGAGGCTGCGGCGCTGCCCTGCCCGTGCCGCAGGAGGGGCACAGCGGTACCGGGGGGGAGGGCAGCCCGGAGGGGTCTCGCCCCCCTCTCCCGGGGGGCTGCAGCTCCTCTCACCCACTTGACCGAGTCGGGCTTCCTGGGGCAAGGAGCGGGCAGGTATCCGGCCGCCGAGAGCAAACACTGCACTTGAGTCTCGAGGGTTTTTCCCTTCCTCCTGCCCCGCGTCTGGGTTGGGTGTGCTGTTGGCTTTCACACGGTGTGGGGCACCCAGGGCCACGCCAGCACAGCAGAGCGTCTGCCCAAAATCCTGACTCACTCCGGCGACGCTGGAGCGAGTGGGTCTTGCCTTCCACAGGGATCCCTCACCCCCAGGAACGCGGGGTGCTGCTGTGCTGGCTGCCCTGTCCTTTGGGAATCTGCAGGGGTTCAAACTGGGACGTGCTTGCTCAGCCCTGAGCACCCTGAGGTGTGGGATGGGACCCCAAAGGACACTGTCCCACCGCCCTGAGCACGGGTGGGCAGTGAGGTGACTTGTGAGCAGCAGGACTGGCCCGGACAGGCTGCCGGGGCTGAGCAGGGTGTGAGAGGGGATCCACACCGTCCCACAGAAGCATGACAAGGAGAACAGCTGTAAATCTCCGAGGTTTTCTTGTGTAACGCAGCTCTTAATGAAGCCAGACCTGCCGTTTCCATTAGCCTATCTGATTCCGGAGAAGCTGCTGTTTTGCTGCATAATCAGGGCCTTGAAATGCAGCTTCCACCCACAGACCATGAAGGATCCCTCCCCTCGGGATGGGCGAGATCTGGCTTTCCCTGCCTGCACCTAGCAAAGCTTGTGCTGGGAATCTCTGGACTTCCCGACAACTCGCCCATCTGTGGCAGCCCCTTAGGACTGGGGATAGCTGCGCTGCTCTATTATAATGCAAATTCAATACACACGCCACTGACTCCTCAATAAGATGGAGATAGTCAAAGGCTCTGCTAACTCGCACCTCATCGAACTGGCCACGTAGGAACAGGAGACTTAACCACAAATCTCTCCTCTTCCCACAAATTCTTTCTTGTAGCACTCAGCATTTCCGGACCTGTTTAATCTGGAGGCTTATCCTGAGCTGGGTTGTTATTTGCTCCTTCTCTAAGTGGCTTTCATTTCCTAAACACCAAGGTGTGAGAGCAGGTACAGGTTACCCCTCGTGGGCTGTGGGGATCCCACGGTACCAGCTGAGGCTGTAAAGCTGGAGCTGCTCCATGCTCATGGGTTTAGCCTCTGGCTAATCAGAAAATGCCTCTGTCAGAGCCACTGAGTATTGAACCATCTGGTTTTACTGCCTGGATTCCTTTTTCCCCTCTGAATTTTAACCAACCTACCTGGGCCTGGAGCTGGCTGTGCCCAAATCACTTGGTGGGCAGCAGGGAAATCCAGGCTCCTGCAGCTGAAGGATGTTTTGGGACTTTCACGAGCATTTCTTGTCTTAAAAAAAATACATTTTCTGGTTAGAATTCCTTTAGCTTAAATGATGCTTGTGCCTTTTGATGGTACTTGTGCTGAATGCCCTTTCCAGTCCTTGGAAAATGTTGTGTCCCTGCAATATCAGTATCAAGGGGGAGAGAGTTGCTGGTTTTTTTTCTTTTCTTTGTTTTCTCTTTTCTTTTTCCCTGTGTCTTTTGGGCTGAAGATTCAGTAACGTGGGCCATGGGGGTGCAAACTGGCTCCTGCACCTGTTTGCATGGCAGCATCTGGACTCTTTTCTTTTCCTTTCAGCCTGGTGTTTTTCCCAGCCTGGTTCCCAAGTCCTGGCCTGCAGCCAAGTCAAACAGAACAAGGGACCTCCCGTGGGACTCTCCTCGGTGTCAGAAATGTATTTGTGGGCTTGTGTGGTGTCAGGAGAAGGCAGCACCTGGAATATTCCAGAGCGGAAAAGCCTCTTTTGATCTCCAGTCAGGGGCAAAGCCCAGTCTCTTCCATAGTGGGTTGTAATCCATATTTCATGGAGCATGAAATGCTGCCCTTACAGTCTGGAACAACTTCTAAAGTGCTGCCTGAGGTTGTAGCTTAATGCATCTTTCAGCAGCTGCTGAAAATACCTGTTCTGCCCCCAAAAAACTTTTAATTAAAAGCCTTTTTGACTTGGAAAGTGCTCCTGACTTCCCTAGGCTCCTAGAGGAAGGCTCCAGTGGGACTTCTTGGGGCTGTTTCCCACAGGAGATTCTCCTCCTGGCAATGGTGGGGGAGCTGTGGCTTTGTCTGTCCCTGCAGCTGCTGGTCCCTGTCCCCAGGGTGGCTGAGCACAGCCTTTCCTCTCTCAAGGGGAGACCCTCTGCTGCCAGGGAAAGTTTGGGAACAAAGCCGCTTCTTGGCACCCCTGGGGAAGGATGGGATGGCTGAGGGATTGACAGGCAGATAAACCCACCCACCCTGAGTGGCTGGTTCAACCTCTGGGATGTGAGATGTGGATCCTCACAGTGCTGTGCCTTTCCTGTGCCCACCTGCCCGAGGGCAGAGCTCACCAGGGAGAGCTCCGGGGCTCTCACAGCACCCAAAACCTGCTCCCTGCTGCAGCTTTACTCTGCCTGGAGGTCACTAACTGCTGGGTACACCAGTGGCATCTCCTGAGGCTTCCCATGCTGGCATCCTGGAGCCACTTCATCCTTTGTGGATAGTGGATTTTTCCCTGAGCATCTCAGTCAGCAAGGAAATGTTCTCTGTGCCCCCCCCCCCAAAATGTTGAGGCTGTTGGGCTGGATGTCATTCTTTAGTGGGGGGATGAACAGAGGGAGCCAACAGGAACTGGAGGCAGGAGCAGGCTGGCTCACTGCATAAAAGCTTTCCTGCATTCTAGCAGGGGTCAGGTAATTGGGGCAGACAGAAGAAAAATGTTAAATTTTAACCTGATAACCTACACAAAGGTCAGGGACAAGAATGCCTCAGTTTCAAGGAGCATTAAGTGCTTTCAGTATTGTTTTATACAGAACCCTGGGCTGGGGTTATTGAACCTGTCCTGGCCAGAGTTCATTCTGCTTGTTTGTCTCAACCCATAGGGTTGGTGCAGGTTCTCCACGAGCAATCCCCGCCCTGCTGGCGCTGCCTGAAGTGGTTCAGCGCTGCAGAGATGGACCGGGGGCCAAAAAAGGGGCTCCATCCCTTCTGTGCCCATCTGAGCCCTCTTTAAAGGGGCTTCTCCCACCAACGCACTGATGTGGCAGCTGAGATCTCACTGACAGCGCCCGGTGCCTCCTGTGGGTGCCTTGCTTAGTGTGCTAAGCCTTGCTTAGAGAGTCTGTTGCTGCCTGGTGGGCTGGGTCTTGAGGAGAGAGGCTTCCAACCCCTCTAAATCCAAGAGACGCGAGGCTGAGCATCCATCCCGCTCCAGCAAAGGAGGAGGAGGGTCCCTGAGCGCTCCTGTAGCCTGAGCATCACTCCTGTGCCGGCAGCCGGGGCCGGCGGGGGTCCATGGCCCCTCTCTCCGTTGCTGGGAGACTCGTGCAGGGGTCCCTTTACAGGATTAAAGCTGTTCCGCATTCTTGTCTGGGAGAAAAAAAAGGTTCTGCTGGATTCAGTTGTAAATTCGACCCTAGGAGCACATTGTCTCTCCGCAGCCCCTTTGAAAGAGGATTAGAAGGCATCTATTCTCCGGCACTTACTCTTCGTTCCCCTCCCCTTTCAGTTTCCTTGTCCAGGATAACTTGAAAACCCAAGTGAAAGCCTGGGAAGTGCCTCACGTTGCTGGTGCTGGGTCTCCCACCCTGTGGCTGCGAGGGATCTACTCTTTAATCCAAACTTTCTCTTGCCTCCTCGTTATCCGCTCCTTGAAGTCAGTATTTGTGAGGAAGACAAAACCTGGGTGTTGTGTTGTTTTGTTGTTTTTTTTTTCACTTCCATGACCCCCAAAAGACGTTGTTGCTGTTGTTATCTTCCAAGTCATGTGTGCAGGTCACATTCCTTTGCCTGGCCACGGTCCAGCAGCCTCTGTAGCCCGGGACACAATTCCTGTAAGCCCAGAAATGAGGTGCAGGGCTGTCCTACCTGCAGGAGAAGGGCTGGGGAGCCCCTCTGGTGTGAGCTGGCAGCATCTCCCTTGGGCGGGGAGGCAGGGAAAGCTTCTCCTTGTGCCCAGCAACAGGACTTGGAAAGTACAAAACCCAAATCAATCCAGTTTGCTTTCATTGCAGCTGTTTCCGAGGGGCTGTGCAGCTCCACTCTTGCATACAGCCCGTGGAGGAGCTGGATCGTTGAGATCTTGCTTGTGAGCCCCTTCCCAAATGAGGGGGGTGGGTTTCTTGCTCTGCCAGAGGCTTTGGGACACCACAGTGCTGCTGTCCCCACAGCCGGGTGACCCTCTGTGCTCATCCACAGGTGGCCATCAAATCCATCAGGAAAGACAAAATCAAGGATGAGCAGGACCTTGTGCATATCCGGAGGGAGATTGAGATCATGTCCTCCCTCAACCACCCCCACATCATCGCTGTCCATGAAGGTGAGCCCTCCTCTCCCTTCCCTTTGCCAGCAGTATCCCTGGGCAGAGCTTCCCCCACAGCGGTACCGGGGTGGCTCTCAGAGGTGGGCTTGGCCTCCCTGGGTGGGTTTAGCCTGGCCAGGTGGGTTTAGCCCCTCTCCTCTCTCACAGGACCTGGCTGCTCTTGCTGGTGACTCAGCTCTGGAGGGGAAAGCAGACGCTGCCGGGTTGTGCTTTCCCCTCCTCGCTCCTGCAGAGCAGCAGTGAGGGGAAATACCTGCTCCAGAAATAGCCCTTCTGTCCCATCCCTTCCTGCCCAGAGGGGGAATCCAGCTCGGAAAGCTTTTGTTTCTTTTTCCCAAAAGTTTCCTTTTGAAGCTGGGAGCCTCGGTGCTGCTCCATGGGAATCTCCATGGCTCTGCTCTCAGCCCGGGGCAGGAGTTAATCTCAGTACTGGAGTCTTCCTCTTTCCCTCCCCTGGGGCATTGGAAAACCAAACTGCTGGGAGAGCTCCTGGTGCTCCTGGGCTTGGCTTTATGGCCAGGGCTGGGCTTTGCTCCCGGGGTGTTGTGACAACACCAGCTGAAGGGGAATTTCTCAAGTTCTACCTAGGACCAGACTTAGCCCAGATCTCCAGCTCGGTCAGTCTCTGCAGACATCGAATCCTTCGGCTAAAGCTCTGCTGGTGCCTGGGATCTCTCTGCCTTCCTGGCCTGTGTGAGGGACCCAGAGTCCTTTTGTCCTCCAAACAAAAGCAAGTGGGTTGGCAGTTCCTATGCAGTGTTTGCAGGGGCTGAGTCACACCGACTGTTGGAATTCAAAAATATTGAGGGAGCTTTCTGCAAACAGGAAGAGCTCTTGGCTCGAGCCGGAGCCTCGTTGGGAGCGATGGGAACACGCAGGAAGGCCGTGAGCTGTGCCAGCACCGTCACCTTCCCCCCTGGCAGGGGCTTCTAGCAAAGAGCCAGTGCCTTAGTCACCTCCTGGCACAGCACAGCCCTTGCTCCTGGGCACTGTGGCTGCAGAGCTGCTGGGCCAGCAGCCCTGCTGGCGCTGGGGAGTGTGGGTGGCAGCCCTGGTGGTCTCCCCCTGACCTGCAGGTACCTGCAGAAACCCCCACACCAAGGTTGAGGGAGGGGAGTGGGGTGGGCGGCATGTCAGAGCCAGTGAGGGATGCTAACGAGAATTCCCCTAGCTCTGAGCACCCCTCCTGACACCCTGTGCCTCCCCGTGTCCTGCAGTGTTTGAGAACAGCAGCAAGATCGTCATAGTGATGGAATACGCCAGCAAGGGCGACCTGTACGACTACATCAGCGAGCGGCAGCGCCTCAGCGAGCAGGAGGCACGGCACTTCTTCCGGCAGGTCGTGTCTGCCGTCTACTACTGCCACAAGGTGGGCTGGCAGGGCAATTCCCACTGTCTTCCTGGGGGAAACCAGTGGGATCAGCTCCTGGGCGCTCTGCAGGGCCAGCTCCAGGCAGAGGTGCAGCAGTAGGGGCTGGGGAGGGATCCAGCACCGCATGGGGAAGCTCAGCCTGGGCTGGGAGGTGAGGGGAGCTCGTGGCTCTTTGGTTTTCCCAGGAGAAGGGTTAGTCCTGCCTCTTATCTGAGGGGTGTGGCAGCACCCCAGCAGCTTTTGGGAAATGCTGGCTCTGGCTGCTGTGGTCTAGGGGTGACTAAGATGGCTAGGAAGTTGTCACCTCCCATCGCACTCACCCAGAGGGAGGCGCCCAGGGCTGTCTGTGGGGCTGGAAGCCAAGCCCTGGGTCACCTGTCTTGTTCCTAAAGGGAATGTGAAGCTGTGGGCCCTCTCCAGGGCTGTGGGGTGAGCCTGAGGGTCACCCTGGGCAATGCTCCGAGGCTGTGCTTGGAAGTGCCTCAGTCCTTGGAAGGAACAGGGGGTTGCAGGACACCCCCTGAACCCAAACCTAGTTGGAGTCTTGCTTAGCTGGGCAGTAGCATGTCCTGGCAAAGCACGGGACTGTGCCCACCATGCCCTGGAGGAGCTGGCACCAGGTGCTCTTGTGGCTGGGGAGGGTGGAGGAGCCCAGGGTGGCACCTGGTGCAGGTATTTCTGAGCAGCACCAGGAGCTGGTAGCGCCCAGGTTGGGACGTGGTTTCCAGCGTGTCTTTGGTGGCACACCCAGGGCTGTTTGCTCCTCCTGTGCCCTGTTTGCGTGTGCCAGTGAAGGGCAGTGACCTCACTGGGGGCCAAACACTCCATAAACCAACCCCGGCTCTCCCTTCTGTCCCGCAGAACGGGATTGTCCACAGGGACCTGAAGCTGGAGAACATCCTGCTCGATGCCAATGGCAACATCAAGGTGAGGGGTTGGCAGAGCCTGGGGTGTCACCCAGCAATGGGACCAAGGGGGTGCTGCCCAGTGTGGAGGGACTGGGGGTGGCCACACCACTCTGGAGCCCCAGGGACTTGTTTCCCCGAGCTCTGGGACTGCTGGCATCACCTGGAATGCTGTTTGCCTGGGAGATGGGGAGCCAGGAGGGCACCTGAGCCTGCCCCTGCTATCAGAGCCTGGCAGCAGGGCGGGAGAGACGGCACAGCCTCAGAGCTGCCGGTAAAGCCATAACTTATATTTACCTGCTGATAAGAGGGCAAAGTCTGAGCACCCAGGTCAGTGCATAACCAGCTGGATGAGAAAGGTTTCTCCAGGGGAAATTCCCAGTTCCCATAAGGACCAGCCAGGCTGGTGGAGGGAGGTGTGGGGTAGTTTCTGGCTCTGCTAGCCCTGAGTGATGCTTTTTTGCTGCAGTTGCCAGGGAGAGAGGGCACAGCGTGGCTTCAGCCAGGGATCCGTATGGTTGGTGATAACAGGCTGTGGGGTTTATCTCTGGAAGGGATAATTTTGCAGTTGGGAGCTCACGTGCAGCCACTGCAGCTCCTGCCCAATGAGAGGTGACAGGTGTAATGAGGATAATGAATACCTGTGTGCAAGGTGGAGCTGATAGTGACAGCCTGGGGTGGCTGGGAACGAGCTGGAGGAGAGCCCGGCAGCTCTCCCTCCAACCTCACCTTTCCAGCTGCCTCTGCTCCCGGTGCTGGTGATGGGATGGAGGGGCAGAGCCACAGGACAGCTGCTGCAGGGGCTGGGACAAGGTTTTTGGGAGGGGAAGAGACACAGGAGCAAACCCAGGGGGTGGAAAGCCAGGCTGGTGGTGCTCCCTGAGGATGCTGAGGGTGCCAAGGGCAGCCCTGGTTTGGGCCAGGTTCATACCTGGAGAGCTTCTGGTGGCAAAGCTGCTCCAGGTGCACAAGGGAAACTTTGCTGCTGGATAACAGCTGGAAATGTCTCTCCAGATTGCAGATTTTGGGCTGTCCAACGTTTACCAGCAGGACAAACTTCTGCAGACATACTGTGGCAGCCCCCTGTATGCATCCCCCGAAATCATCAACGGGAGGCCATACAAGGGCCCGGAGGTGGGTTGTGCCTCGGTCCTGTCTGTGGGAATTGGGCTGGGGAAAGCACTGGGTGGTTTGGGATAACTGGTTCCTGGAGACTGAACCCTGCATGGCTCATGGGGGCAGCCACAGTGCAGGGGGTGTGGTGGGATGGAAGTGGCTGGAGCTGGTTCTGCCCCACGGTCTGGGGGTGTTGCCATTCCAGGAGCCCCCACTGAGGTTCTGGCAGGGAATCCTGCCCAGGTGGGATGGGGGCCAGAACAGCCTGGTCCTGCTGCCCCCCCTCCAAGCTCTTCTGTCCCTCTGGCAGGTGGACAGCTGGTCCCTGGGCGTTCTCCTCTACATCCTGGTCCACGGCACGATGCCGTTCGATGGCCACGACTACAAGACTCTGGTCAAGCAGATCACGAGTGGGGACTACCGGGAGCCCACGAAGCTGTCAGGTAGGCAGAGCCCCAGCCCCCTGTGTGTCCCCTCCTTTGCTGTGCTTTCTTCGGTGCCTGACCTGCCTGTCCCCCCCAGATGCCTGCGGGCTGATCCGGTGGATGCTGATGGTGAACCCAGAGCGCCGCGCCACCATCGAGGACATCGCCACGCACTGGTGGGTCAACTGGGGCTACAAAATGCCCCTTGGGGAGCAAGAGCTGCTGCGGGAGAGCGAGTCCCCCCTGGCCACGGTGGCAGAGTGGCTTCGCCGCTCATCCCGGCCCCTCCTGGAGAACAGCTCCAAGGTGCGGTGCTTCCTGAAGCAGCACATCCCCGGCGTGACCCTGGAGCGGCAGCGCTCCCTCAAGAAGTCCAAGAAGGAGAACGATGTGTCCCACGCACTGCAGGAGGCGGCGGTGGTCCCGGAGAACCCCTCCAAGTCCATCCTCAAGCGGCCCAAGGGCATCCTGAAGAAGAGAAACTCCTGTGAGCAGAAGGTGCCCAGCCCTGGGCCCCCGCTGGCATCGCCTGCAGGAGAGGCGAGGGGTGAGGATGGTGAGGGGGTCACTGCGGGTCTCACCCGGATCCTCTCCTCTGGAATGCTGCCCTGCAGCACGGGCATTGCAGCAGTGCCCACGGCCGTGCCCAAGAAGGGAATATTGAAAAAGCCCTCGACGAGGGAGTCAGGGTATTATTCATCCCTGGAGTGCTGCGAGTCCGGGGATGTCCTGGACGCAGGGAGCTTGGACCTGGACGGGACGGTGTTTGCTGACAGCCCCTCCCCGGGGCAGGGCCCGCAGGGTCTCCCTGCCCGTCGCAAAGGCATCCTCAAGCACAACGGCAAGTTCTCCTCGAGCAGCACCGAGCCCGAGAGTCCCCCCGGGCAGGGCTTCGGGGGCTTCAGCGAGGTGCCCCTGCCCCAGGCGCCCCGTGCCCGCCCGTCCAGCGCCGTCAGCGAGGACAGCATACTGTCCACCGAGTCCTTCGACCAGCTGGACCTGCCCGCCCGGGTGCCCCCCGGCGCCGGGGGCATGCGGGGCTGCGTCTCCGCCGACAGCCTGCTCCGGCTGGGAGAGGAGGAGGAGCTGGAGGAAGGGCGGAGGCTGCGCCGCTGGACTGTGACCCACTGCCGGAGCCCCCTGGCAGAGAGCATCCTGTCCCTGGCGGGCTGTGACAGTGTCACCGAGGGGTACCGCTGTGCTGTGGCCGTCGGAGGGAAGCTGAGCTGAGGGTACACCCCGGGGTGGTGCATTTTGGGGAGGGGGCCGAGCCCTCCCTGCCCCGGGGCTGCTGGTGCTGCTGTCCCACGTCCCATGTATTTATTTGGCAGCCTCGTGCCCCTCGGGGTTGCTCCAAG
Source organism: Sclerurus mexicanus (assembly GCA_013396755.1). Lineage (NCBI taxonomy): Eukaryota > Metazoa > Chordata > Aves > Passeriformes > Furnariidae > Sclerurus > Sclerurus mexicanus. Next base: position 169,275 of record VWZF01005795.1, read on the forward strand.
GCCAGGACATTCAATGGACCAAAGCTTCGAGTGACCCCCGTGGAGGGGATGGGGGGTCCCGGGGGCTCCTCGCTGCCGTCCCCCCCTCGCACACAGGCTCATCTCATCTCAAACCAAGGGGCTGGAGGGACTCTTTTTTTTCTTTGCACTGTTTTTTTGGCTGCACGAGGTCACGGATGGGGCAGGTCATATACCTCAAACAAGCTGGAGATGTAGCAGGGTGCTGGCGAGGGGCTCAAAGGTGCTGCCCGTGGGCTGGGCTCTTGGGATGTGCTGGCAACGGGGGCCAAACCACCCAGGCCACAGCTCTTCCCTCTCCTGTGCTGGGAAACCCAACTGGATGTGGCCAAAACCCCAGGCTGAGACAATGCTCTGATGCCAACATCTATTATTGTAATGCTGAGGAAAAAAGAAAAAAGGTGCCTTTGGTGAGGCGCTGTGACTTTATTTATTGCCCTTGTCCAACTTGATGTCAAGCGGCAGCAGCACGGGCTGTGTCTGGCTCCACACCGGCCTCCCAGGGCTCTTTTCATGGGAGGTGTCTGTGTCCTTGTCTCACCAGGCTCTGTTGCACTATTCCCATGTGTTTGCTGGCCCTTTTCCCTTCTCCAGTGTATGTGTGTGTTTTCCCTCCTTCCTACACCGTGATCTGGAGAAAACCGTTAAATTAAAAGCAAATGGTGAATCTGAGTTGTTCTCTTGCTTGCTGGGGGAGAAGTGATGGGGGTGGCTGCCTGTCCCAGCCTGGTGGCTCCTGTGCTGCTCCTGGGGGGCTGGGTTCCCTCCTGTACAGGTGAGTGTGCTCAGACACACACCCTGTGACGTGTAACACCTCCCTGCAGCCTGTACTCAGCCCCTCCAGTGCGCCGGCACATCCCTAAACTGGGTTTAACTGGTGCCTCCCCAGTGCTTGGTGCTGCTGAGCTGGGACATCCCTGATGTGGGGGCTCAGCACTCCCCGGGGGAGAGGTTGGGCTGGGTTTTAGGGCTGAGCAGCTGCTGCTGACCAAGCGGAGCCCAAACTTTAGGCAAAGCTGAGTTGGAGGCAGATGGCTGTGGGAGACGAGGAGCCCCTTCTCCTCCTCCTTACACCGGGCAGCCCTGCTGTCCCAGCTCTGCTCCCAAACCATTGTCACTGGAAGGGGGTGGGTTTAGATTTGTGAAATATCCGCAGGTTTTGGTGGCAGGAGCTGCCATCACCTCCAACAGCGCCTGCAGGTGCCTCAGCTGGAGGAAGGAGCAGCGGGGCTGCCCCCTCTGCAGCCCTTCATCCCCTGCTCCCGCTGAGGCATTGAAACCCGTTTTATTGCTTCATGAAGCCCCGTAACGCTTTCCCGTTTCCAGTCGGGTTGAGAAGAGCCACTTCAGGTCTGCACCCCAGCAGAGAGGCCGAGGGGCAGGGGCAGGGTGGCAGAGCTGCCTGCCCGGAATGCCGACCCTGTCCCACCAGGCTCTGCCCCCCGCCGCGCATTCCCAGCGTGCTTCCCGAGCCATTGAGAAACGCTGGAGCGTTTAAAGCTGCTCCCAGGGCATCCAGCTTAGCCAGGGCAAAGTCCCGGTGCCCTGTGGGGTGGGATGAGCCGGGGGTGCAGCACCCGCGGGGCACCGGGAGCATCCCGAGGCGGACGTCGGGTCGGGCTGAGCCGTGAAAGCCACTGAGGGACGGAGATTCCTTTCTGGGAAGCGACCGTGGGTTTGTTTTTGGAGCATCCCCCGGGCGCTGCGGTGCTGTTTGGTTTAATGATTCGCAGGAAAACATCCGCGTGTGCTGGTTTTGGAGCAGCTCCGGGTGGGCACCACGTGTGTGTGTGTGAGGCACACGCTGCCCACCCCGCGCCGTGTCCCCGCTGGTGGCACCGGTGTTTGTGCCGGTTTGGGAGCGGTGGCGTGCTCAGCTCAGCCCGCGGCAGCTCCGCAGACCCTGCCCGCCTTATCCTGGGTCCCAGCGATGGGCAGGGGTGGGAAACGCCGTCGGAGGGCTGTCTGAGGGGGTCAGAGAGGCAGCCTGAGCCTGGAGGCATCCTGGAATCGGTGGGAGGGGGTGCGGTGACCGTCCCCCATCCCTGCTGCTGCCCCCTCCCCGCGCTGTGTCCCCGCTCCCGACATTCCCCCACCAGCCCTTGGAAACGCTCCTTTCATCCCAGCCCCGATTTCCGCTGCCTCTGCCCCCCCCGTTTGGCAGCTGCGCCCCCCCCAGCGGGGGGCTGAGCCCCCCTTTCAGACCACCACCATTATTAGGGGCTCTTTTATCCAGCCCTTTCATCCCGAGCATTGGCAAACCCTCTGCTTCCCTCCCGCCTCCCCAGGGCCGCTGAGCGCGGCCCCCCCGCCCCATCCCTGCCGTGGGTGTTTGAGGCGGGGGAAAATGACCTCAGAGCAGCATTTTGCTGAGAAAATGCCATTTTTTGGGGGTGACTTCAGCCGACCTGCTGCGTTTTGCTGCCAAAGGGCGCGTGGGAGCGGAGCTGTGCTCCTGCCAGGATGGCTTGGGGAAGAGGGAAACGGGGGAGAAACACCCAAAGATAAATTATCCTGGGTGATGAGGTGATGCTGGAGCGTTTGGAGCACAGCGTGTTGCCCTGTGGGTTTATCCAAGCAGTGTAAACTTCCCTTCTCCCTGTCCCAAGGGATTATCCAGGAGAAGCTGGCCCACTGCAAACTGGGGGACAGCCTGGACATCTCCTGCTGGTCCTTGGGGTACTGGGGGAAACTGGTACATCCCTAGCGCTGCACTCCAGGGTCTGGTGCTACAGACGTTGTCAGAGGGCAGGTGTAGGGATTTTCAGGTATGGAAATTGTGCATTTCCAGGGATTTTTAAGGGGGGGTTCAGGTGGATGGTGTTTCGGTGGCTCAGTGGGTCACTTGGATCCCAGGCTTGCTGCACCACACCCAAACCTACAACCCCTGCTCATCTGGTGACTGTTTTGGGAGTCCCATCCCTGTGTGACATCCACGAGCATCCCCCCAGAGCCCTGAGAAAGGGGAGAAAAGAGGATTTGGGGGCCGGAGCAGCCGCGAGCCGGCGGCGGGAGCAAAGCCAGCGGCTCCAGCACCACTCCCAGCAGGTCCTGCCGGGGCCGGGCGGGTTTCCCGGCAGAGCTGTGGGCGCTCCCCTGGCCCGGGGCAGCTGCCGGGGCCCTGAGTCACCCCGTGCTCCTGCCCGGGCTTGTGCGGAGAGCCCGGATGCGCCGAGCCCATATTTGGGGCTCAGAGCTGGGCAGGAGGAGCAGGATGGGGGAGACGTGGCGTGGGAAGGGGGGGATGCCCCCAGGGACAGCCTGTAGCAAAAGCCACGCACATGACTGTCCCCCAGGACACTCTGGCTCTTCCCGGAACCGTTCTCACATCGCTGGAACACGGATGAATGAAGGGCCACAGCCAGTCCTCACGAGCTGCCAGTTCTAAGGGCGCAGAGCGGGTCGGGGATGCCCCAGGTGTCATCTCCCCTCTGGCCGTGGCTGGTCTGTCACTGTCCCTTCCCGTAGGAATCTCCCGTTGTTGGTTTTCTCTTCCTCAGGTTTTCTGCTTGAGCCTTTTCTGTCTGTCTGACACATCGTGGGCCCAGAGCCAGCAATATTTCTAAGACATTTTGTCATAACTTTGAGTGCCGGAACAATTAACACAACAAAGTTTAGATGTTTCTTTGCCTGTGATTCTTTCAAAGTGGGGCTTTTTTTTTTTTTCAGATGCCTCCACAACTACCTGTTTGATTGCTGGATTTCTTTGAAGATCTGAAGAAGAGAAATCCCCACATGAAAGTCCTCCTGTCTTCAATGGCACTTTGCTGCAGCCTCGAGCGGCCCAAAAAAGGGGAGAAAGCAGCACCGGGAAACTTTGATCCTGTTTCCCTGGAGCACATGGAGTGGCTGGATCAAATCTGAGCCTGAGACCTAAAATGTAATCCCAGATGCTGCCTGGTAATTCAGATAACCAAGTGCTGGTGACCATCCTGAAGCCCCAGCACCATCCCAGAGCTGTGGTGACGCTCCTGAGGCCACTGGGTCTCCATCAGAAGAGGCAGCCAGTGGGATTTCTCTGAGCAGGGTGACTCTGCCCATCTCTCCATGGCAGAAGCTCTGGGATGTGCAGTGCCAGGGCTGGGGTCCTCTCTGCAGCAGGATGGGGAAGAAGGATCAGGTCCAACACTGCTGGAGCACAGTTTGTGGCTGTGGGACCATCGAGCCACCTCCTGTCCTTCCCACCACTTACAGGATCATCCACCCCATCGTGCCTGCCCTGAGTTGGTGGGGTGTGAGAGCCACAAATCAGAATCATGGAACATCCTGAGCTGGAAGGGACCCTCAAGGATCACCGAATCCAATTCCTGGCCCTGCACGGACACCCCAAAATCCCACCCTGTCCCTCAGAGCGTTGTCTAAACCCTCCTGGAGCTCTGGCAGCCTTGGGGCCGTGCCCACTGCCCTGGGGAGCCTGGTCAGTGCCCGATCACCCTCTGGGGGAAGAACCTTTCCCTGATATCCAGCCTAAACCTCCCCTGACACAGCTGCAGCCCTTCCCTTGGGTCCTGTCACAGAGAGCAGAGATCAGAGCTGCCCCTCCAAGCTGTCCCCAGACCCCTCTCCCCTGAACACCCTGCCCTGCACACAACCCCCCTCCCCGAGCCCCAGGGATGCTGGGCATGGCTGCAGGGATCTCTGCCACACGGCAACAAACCCCCAGTGGTTTCCCAAGCGCTTCCCACGTGTGCAAAGCAGGCACGGGAGGCTCGGAGCTGGCGGGGCTCCCACGGGGACACGGCAAACCAGCCCCGCTGGCTCGACCGCCCGGCCGGGCGCGATCGCCCGCTGAGAGCGGGGCTGCCACGGGGCTCCGCGGGGATGTGGCACACCCAGATGCTGTCTCTGTGCCAGGCTGCCAGCTTGTTCCTCCCCTCCAGAGCCGGCTGAACCGCTTTCTCCAGGTGCAGGCCCGGGTCTGTGCAAAAGCAGGTGAGGCAAGAGCAGGGCCTGTTTCTCCAGAGGCAGCGGTTGGGGAGGTTGGAGCTGCAGGAAGTTCCTGGCGGGATGCAAACCTGCTCCTGACACGGCAGTGATGTCCCAGCCCATGCAAACACCAGGAGTGAGAAGCAGCCCTCCTGGCAACACCACGGTGGGTCCTCTGGGAGATGGGGATTGGCGTTCCCGTTTTCCAGCTGGAGAAGCTGCAGTCACACAGTTACTCGGGTGCCTGAAGATGCAAAGTGTTGCCTCGCTGGATCATCAGGACTCCAAGCTTGGCTTGGCTGGGTACCAGCGTCCCGAATTTGGGACCTGCCAGGTCCAGCCCTTTCAAGAAACCTGTCTGGGTGCTTCTTTGCATTTACAGGCAACCAGATATTCTGGGAAAATCACCCTCCCCTGCAGCTCCCAGCGGTCCTTCCCTCCTTTCCCGTGTGAGGCATAGGACAAGCTCCCTCACGGCGCTGGGCTGGGGGATGGAGGCTCCTGGGTGATGCAGCAGTGGCTCTTGGCAGATATTATAGTTTGAAGGTGCTGCCCCTTCCCAACTTCCTCCTGAGGGGAAGCAGAGGGGCAGGCACCGAGCTCTGCTGTGTGTGAGCAGGGACAGGACCCAGGGAATGCCTGGAGCTGTGTCAGGGACAGATGGGTTGGATACTGGGAAAAGGTTCTTCCCCCAGAGGGTGGTGGGCACTGACCAGGCTCCCCAGATTAGTGGGCACGGCCCCAAGGCTGCCAGAGCTCCAGGGATGTTTGGACAACACTCTGAGGGACAGGGTAGCATTGTTGGGATGTCTCTGCAGGGACAGGAGTTGGACTGGATGATCCTTGTGGGTCCTTCCAGCTCAGGCTATTCCACGGTTCTCTGATTCCCTGCTCCTGCTGAGTGGTTCCAGGGTCAGGGGGCTCCAGGACACAGTTGGACCCTCCCCAGCCTCCACTAGGCTCCGATGGACCCTCGAGCCCGTCAGCCCTCAGGGGGGCCCGCGATCAATTATTTCTCTAATCTTATCTCGCTGTCTTTCTCCTGCTTTCCCTTGTGTGCCTTCCCTCCCTCCCCGGTGCTTTGTAGCCTCCCGACAGCCCTGCTTCCCCCCTCCAGCCCTCTGCTTTGATCCTAGGAAGAAGCAATTGATCCTCCTTATCTTTATTGTGGTAGAGACATTCCCAGCACTGCCCTTAATTAAATTCCTCTCCATTTTCCTTCATAAGCTTTTCTTTCCCCCAACCCCAGACAAGTATTTATTTTTGAACGTGCAATTAAATTATTAGGTTGGCCACGAGTGTGACAGAAGCCGGATCCACCGGGGCTCTGCTCTGGTTCAGGGGGTGAACTCGGGGCTTTCCCCTCCCCTCACTCCTCCCCTGGGGCTGCCAGGTCCATACGAGCTTCGAGGTGCTGCTGTTCACCCTGTGGCAGTGCCACTGGTCACAGTGGCATGGGCACAGGTGCATAGGCACTGGCACTGGCCACGGTGGAGCTGGCACTGCTCAGATTAGCACAGGCACTGGCCATGGTGGCACTGGCACCTGCCATGGTGGCACTGGCACCTGTTATGCTGGCACTGGCCACCTCCAGGTGAGCCCCAGTGCCCTGGGGCTGGCTGCTGGCTGTGGCTCTGCACCACTTTAAGCTTTTCCGCTCGGAAATTTTTCCTCCTCCAGACACTTTGACCTCGGGGGCAGGGAGTATTTTTCATGTGGAACAGTCGAAATTCCCCCGGAGACAGCGCAGGAATGCGAGGCATGTTATCCTTGGTACCAGCTCTTTCTTTTTACGGCCTAAGCTTGGCCACGCCGCCGAGGGGGAGGGGATGGCTGGGGTCCCGCGTTGTTCCCACTGGTGATTGCCAAATCCCCCCCAGTCCCCTTCCTCCTCATCCCTCTCCTGCTTGGGAAAACTCCCCCACGCTGTGCCCGGGTGAGGGTCTCCATGCCCAGGTTGGCAGCGGGGTGAGTGGGGCCGCACCAGGGGTGAGGCGATGCCAGCAGCACCCCAAAAAGCAGGTGCCCTTCAGAGCTCGCTGCTCCTCTCCTTGGGAGATGCCCGGGGGATATTTTGGGAGCTGTCCCGGCAGAGCAGAGGGCAGCAAATACATTATTTTCTGGTGCAGGACTCGTGCAGCTGGAAAGATAAATCACTGCCTCGTTCATCTCTATTAAGTGCAATTACCCCCAAGATACCAAAGCAATTTATTAGTATTACTCCATCCAGGCTCGCTGCAGTGACAGATCACACACACACGAGGCAGGGCGAGGGGGGACAGTGCTGCATGGCCACCTTCACCCCACGCCACGGGACCTGGGCACCCCGGGCACCTTTGGGTGGCACTGGTGGGACGTGCAAACCAGCCCCAAATGGGGAGCAGATGGAAATCCTACGGAGGGAAGGGCTGTGCCATCCAGAGAGGTGGCACCCCGGGTGTCCCTTGTCCCCACACTCATCTCTGGATGTCCCCGGCGATCTCTGTCCCCTCTGAGTGCAGTAGCCACCAGTGCCTGCGTGTTCCCCTGTCACCCCATGCGATGCCACGCCGGGGAAGGGGTGGCCGAGCCCCGAGGGTCCCCGTGCCCGGTGGCACCAGCGCGGCGTGTCCCGCAGCCCCCGGCCCGTCACTCCGCCTTGTCCCGCTCTCAATAGCGGAGCGGGAGCCCAGCTGCATATTACATAAAATGCAATTAGCGGCGCGGGCGAGGGAGGCCTGAATGGCATTAAGGAATTCCTCCCGGGCTGACGTCAAAGCTTCACCTCTCCTCCCACCGCCCGCACAAAGGGGGCCCTTATGAGCCCCCCCGACCCCGCTGTGCCGCTGCCCGCTGGGAGAATGCGAGTCCTCAGGGAGCCCCGCGCTGCACATGCCGTGCGGGAATTGGCCCTGCGACCGGCACGAATGTCACCAGAGGCTCCCTGCGCAGCATTTTCTGGCTCCCACCTCCCCCTGGCTGGGTATGGGAAGGTGCCAGTGGCCCCATCTGCCAGCTGCTTGCCCAAAGAGGGGGGGTCGGGCGGGTGCCCAGCCTGGGGAGCAGGAGGATGCTGGAGGGGCAGTGGGGGGATCACCCCTGGCTGGCACGACCCATCCCTGGGGCAGGACGGAGTGGAAGTGAGGACCAAAGAGCTGGGCAGGAGGGCAGGCAGGTCTGGGAACAGGAGGTGCTGAAATTCCCGCTGGGATGGGATCACTCAGCAGGCTGGAGGAGCTCTGACGCTCCCCCAGCACCGGGGCCTCCTCCGGCTGCTGCCAAGGAGGTCACAGGGACTGGGCAGTGTCAGGACATGAACGTTCTCATGTGAATGTCCCCAGGTGTCACTGGCTGCAATAGAGGGGATGGCAGGGCTCATCAGTGTGGGGCTCCTGCACCAAGAGCTGCTACTCTTCACTGTGATTGTGTGACAGGACAGTATAAATGCTTCTAAACTGAAAGTGCTGGTTTAGATGGGGTATAAGGAAGGCATTTTTCAAAATAAGGGTGGTGAGACCCTGGCACAGGTTGCCTAGAGAAACTGTGGCTTCCCCATCCCTGGAAGTGTCTAAGGCCGGGTTGGAGCAACCTGGGCTAGTGGACGGTGTCCCTGCCCATGGCAGGAAGTGGAATGAGACGATCTTTAAGTTTCACTCCAACCCAAACCATTCTGGGACTCTCTGATGGCTGGTGCTGAGCCATGGCGCTGGGGCAGTGCTGCGCTGCGGGCAGGAAGGGGTTAAGGCACTAATTGGGGTGGGGGACTCTACCCTGAGCCCCCACCGTGCCCCAGCTCCATCCCGGCAAGAGGGAGGATGCTCCAGGGCGGCTCCGGGAGCTCGGTGGGGACCGGGAGCCCTCCTGTGGCTGCGGGTCCGCGGTGCCGCATCCCCCTGCCCGCTGTGATCCTGATAAAAAGAGGTTTTTCCCCATCCTCCTCCCTCCCTCCCTCCCGGTGTGGGGCTGGCAGGGTTGGGGCAGCTGCACCCCTGGGTACCCCCCAAGGGCTCTCAGGGTCTGGGCTCAGGCATTGCATGGAGCTGAGTTTAGGGAGGTCTGACTTTGGAAATTAATTATTCTCTGTTTTGTTCTTACATGTGTTCCAAAGAGTAGGAGTCGGGATATGGCAGGGCAGGGAGCCCTGCTGGACCCAAGGATGGGGCAAATTGCCCAGCTCCGGGCTCTGGGCAAGCCCACCTTGCTTAGATGAAGTTCACAGAGATGCCTGACTGTTCTCTCCAGAGAGGGGGTGCCCTGGGTGTCACCTGCACCAAGGGGCTTCAGGGAGCCTCACACCTGTGTGTGTCCCCTGGGCACGGCCCCGCTCCTGCACTGGGGCTTGGCTGAACCTTATCTCTAATATCAAACCCAAGTCACCTCCCAGGTGCCAGATGTGATGCTCAAGCTGTGCTGGTGTGAGAGGTGATGCTCAAGTGCTGAGGGGATGCAGGGTGAGGCCACAGGTGGGCTTGGCTTGGCCCTGGGTGGACGGAGGAGGTGGGAGAGGACATGCAACTTCTCTTCCACATGCATCTGTGAGATGCCCCCAGCCCTCCCAAGCACCCTGTGTCCTGTGCCAGCCCTGGGAAGTGCCATGGAAAATGTTAAAGGCCAAATTCTCAGCTGAGCAAAGTGGTTCAGGGCCTCAGAGTCGATGGAGCACTGTCTGTTTGCAGCAGAGGAGGAGCTGGCTATGCATGTACTTTTATATATATATTTATATATATGTGTGTGTATAGATATATTACATAAATATATATGTATGAAATAATTTAAGAAACATCCGAGACAGCATGCTGTGCTCTGGTGTGGGGCTGGGGGGCTGGAAGGCAGCTCACCCCCCCTGCTCCACCAGCTTTGATTCACAAATGGAAACAGAGTCTGGAATTAAATTAAAAACCGCACACACGCACACACACACGACACGGTGCAGAGGCTGGAGAACTCGGAGGCGTGATGCCAGAAAGTCCAGGTGTCCCTGAAGAGATTGGATCAACTAAAGCCAAAGAACTGGGAAATAAATAAATGAAACCAGCGGAGGGGATCTCGCTTGTGCCAGTGCTGTCTCCAGCATCGGGTCCCCTGTGTGTGCCCAGCCCCTGTGTGTGGGGACTGGGGCAGTGTCACAGCCCTGCTCTGTCCTGGCTGGGCTGGGCTGGGCTTGGGAGAGGCTGGTTGGATGTGAATATCCTGCTGTGTTTGCCTTGGACCCGCTTTCTCCATCACCACGTGCTTTGCTTTCGCTCCACCCCAGAGCTGAGCTTTTTTGCCATCTTGATCATCAAGGATGAAAGGGAAAACCCAGCCCAAATCAACCCCTCTCTTCTCTCTGCAGGAAGTTCTCCTGGAGCCAGGCTTGGTCCAGCTCAGTCCTTCCCACCAACTCAAGACCCCTGCAGAAGGTCTCCTTCCCACGGACTTCAGGATGACCCTTAAAAAAACCACGAAAACCCCCTAGAAAAACCCAGCACCCCACACACTACAAGTGTCTTCCAAAACTCCTCCTCGGTGCCCATCCCACCCTCCCCAAACATCCCAGAGGACCAAAGGATCCCAGCTCCAACACACCGTGCTCCAAGCGACCACCGAGCGCTGGGAAAGCAGCCGGACCGAGCGCGTGAAGAAACAACCCGAAGGCTTTGGGCCCCCGTCCCCTCATCCCTCTGCTCTGCGGGAAATGGAAAGCCCTCGAGCTGTGGATCAGCTGGGGAGCAGGACGTGCTCCAGGAAGTAGCTGATGGAGTCCCAGTGCTTCCAGAGGAAGAAGAGGAAGAGGACGAGCAGGGCGGTGCTGAGGATGCGCATGCGGGTCTTCATGAGCGGCGTGATGAAGTTGGCGATGGTGGAGACGAAGACGAGCAGCACGGCCATGAGGGCCAGGATGACGTTGATGAACTTGCCCAGCAGGGCCCGGGCGTTGGCGTTTTCCACCCCCTCCAACTGCACCACCTGCTGCTGCTGCTGCTGCAGCTCCAGCTTCGTCACCCGTGTCAGGCAGGACTCCACGGCCTCCTGCGAGGGACGGCGTGTCAGCAGCTCCAGGGATGGACCCTGAGAGATTTCGCTCCCTGCCCCGGGCTCCCAGACCTTGCTGCTGGAAAGCTGGGCTCTGACTGGGCTGGGGAAGGTCTGGGTGTTGGGAGAAGATACTGCAGCAGGGAAGATGACCCAGACTGGGAGAGGGGACTGTCTTGGTCCACATGTGGCTTGTAAGAGCCCATCCTGGAGCATGTGAGCACACCAGCAGGGCAGGGACTTGCTGGGACCCCTCTTTACAGGGGCACAGGAGCAACAGGACAAGGGGGAATGGCTTCCCACTGCCAGAGGGAAGGGTTAGGTGGGATATTGGGAAGGAAGTTACCTGCTTCTTGCTGTGACAGCATCACAGGGAGAACTTCACCTGGAGGGTGCTATGAAAAAGGATCCCTGTTCTCTCCCCTCTTTCCCAGCCCAGGGTCTCTCCATTACCCCATGGATGGAGGATGCACTGAGCCCTCACAATGCCCTACCTGGATGTCCCGTGCCCTCTCGTAGGACTGGTAGGCCACCTTCTCCTCCATGCTGGCCAGCTCCTGCTTCAGGTTGGTCATTTCGTTCTGGTGCAGCTCCGTGAGGTCGTTCAGCTGCTCTTCCAGGCGCTCATACCTGTGCAGGGCATGGAGGAGCACTGGGGTGGGCAGATCTCCTGCAGACCCCCCTGCCCTCCTTCCCCTGACACTGGGGACACCCCCCACCTCCTCCAACCCTCCTCTGGTTGTGGCTGCTGAGGGGAAACATCCCATGATCCTCCACAGGGGTCTGGCAGCGAGGAGGGCAGCAGGGACCGCAGCTCCCCATGTCCCTGGCATGCTGGCCTTAGCTGGACAAACCCAGGACGGTGGCATGTGGTCCCCAAAGAGCCACCTGGGGTGACACAGCCCTCCACCTGCCCCTACCTGTACCGTTCCTCCTGCAAACACTGCGTCATGTAGGTATAATCCCGCTGCAGCTGGGCCTTGAGGTCCTCCATGGAGTCCTCCAGGTGGGACTGGCTGTCCTTGATCTCCCGGAGCTCCTCCAGGATGGTGTCGAAGTTGTTGTGGTGGCTGTCCAGCGTGTTGGACTTGGGGCTCCCCAGCCCGCCGGGCCCCGCCCCGGAGTTGCTGCCGCCGGCGGAGCCCGACGTGGCGCTGGAACACTCGTCGTCGCTGCCGTACTTGGGGCTGGACACCAGCGTGGCGCTGCCGCTGAGCGCCCGCGACGCCTCCTCGGGGTGCCCGTCGTCCAGCGTGTCCTTCAGGTGGGCGATGTTGTCGGCGCTGCCGAACTTGTTGCGGATGAGGCTGGCGAACTCCCGCGGCTTGGACACCACGGCGGTGTGGGTGGCCTGGGACAGCCCCGAGAGCCCGCCCTTGACGCCCTCCACGACGCCGCCGCTGAAGCCGCTGATGCTGGAGCGCACGTTGGCCCCCACGTCCTTGAGGCCCTGGTGCATGTCCCGGAACACGTCCTTGGGCTGCCGGGAGGGGCCGTTCTGCTCGATCTCCTTCAGCTTCTTGTGGTAGTGCTCCAGCTTCTTGTGCAGCTGCGCGATGGTCTGCGCCGACTTCTGGTTCTTCTTCTCGAACACCTGCTTGATGCGCGACGCCTGCTGCTTGTCGGCGTTGTTGGCCAGCTTCAGGTACTCGGCCACGTTGTCATCCCGGGCCTCCTGCTCGATCTTGATCTGCTCCGTGATCTTGAGGATCTTCTGGTGCAGGTGCTCGATGGCGGCTTTTGTCCGGTGAGGGTCAGGGGTGCCATCAGGGACGTCCAGGCACACGGTGCCGTCGGCGTCGCCGTGCCCGGCGCCCGAGGGCAGGCTGAGAGTGGTCACGTCCCCCTTGTCCAGCTGCCAGCAAAAAGACAGGAGGGTGATGCTCAGGGGAGGGAGAGAACACCCCAGGGAGAGGAGGGGACAGGGCAGGGGGCAAAGGAGAGCGGATGGGGCAAGAGCTGGGTGGGAGAATAGTTAACCAGAGCACTGGTGAGACCTTGGGATGTTTCCCAGCTGGTTGAACATTTCCCAGCCACACCACCACCGCTGGAATCCCAGGAATATGCCAGTTAGAGAGCACGGCCACTGAACTGTCAGGGGTTTGGGGCTGGATTTCCCCAGTGCCTTTCAGCAAGAGGCACCTGCCGCTGCCAGGAGTTTGAGCTGAGCTTCTGCCCTCGCCCTGTGCAGGGACGGGCACCCGTCTTTCTGGGCTGCTGGACTTGCCAGCCAGGGCAAGGAGTGAGGACAACTGGAACCCACCACCAGATCTGCCACCGAACCAGTGGAGAGCACAGGGACTGAGCAACCCAGAGGTATTTCAGTCTTGCTTTTAGCCTGGGTGCACCCAGGAGTTCAGCTGAAACTCTCCCCCGAATCCAGGTTGTGGGTGACTCCTGATCCCAGATTGCTGCAGGTGCAGGGATTCCTTTGCTTGCTTTTCTGAGCTTTCTCACCTGGCAGTGATGCCAGTGATGCCAAGCTCCTCTTGCAAACATAAGCTGCCACCCAGGAAATTCAGACAAAAGCTGAATTCCATTTTGCAGATGGAAAAAACTGGAGCTTTGGGAGAGGAAATCACTTGTCTGAGGCCACATTTAAAATCACTGGCGGAGCCTGGACTGTAACCCAGGTCCTGCCTCGTGCTCTCCAACCTGGACATACTGCTTGGCCACTTGAGGAACAAAAAATAAATCACTAAATCTTTCCAGTTGCTGGGTTTTATATGCAGATTCTTATGCAAAACCTCTGTGGTTGTATAAATGGCTCCTGGCTTCTAATTAAGAGCTGCTTGAAAGTTAAATACTGTTGGCAGACCTGAATATTTTCTAATTTCCATCACACTTTCCCCGAGTGACCCTTTAATAGGGATAATGCTGCGAGATCATTGCTTAGGAGTGTGTTATCACCAGGAAATGCCGTGTGCAGGAGGGAGGAATGTTCTCAAGATGCTGCTTGTGAACATTCCCATCTGCAGCAGGTCCCCAGGGGGCTTGGAAAAGCCAGAGCCAACACTGCCCTCCCGTTATTCACTTGCATCTCCTCCTTCCATGTTGTGGATGTCCTGCTGGGAGTCTGGGGGTGTTGGAACTTCATCTGGAGTTCTCAGCTTCCTTGGGAGCAGCCCAGCCCCCTCCCCAAGGCTTTTGGTCTCTCCATTGCAGCAGCACTGTTGTAATCTGGGGCAAGGGCTGGAGGATGAGAGCAAAAGTCAGAACCCAGCTGGATTCACTGTCTGGAGTGGGCAATTTTTAAATAAACATTAATTCCTAACAAATTAACCACAGAATTTTCAGCCCCTGCTGCTGCCAGGCTATTCTTAGCCACTCAGCCAGGCTGGACCCTCCACAGAGGGTTTTGCTGTGGTTTTTCTTATCGAGAGGCAAAAATTAGAAACAGCAGGAAACAGACTTTTTGCCCAGATGTGCAATTCTCTGTAGAGAAAGGGAAAAAGTGACCACAGCAAAGGAAAAGGCAGGTCCGGAGATGCCGAAACGGGAAACCCCAGCTGGGCCAGTGAAGGGGAGAAATTGCTCAAACTCTGTTTCTAAAGAGGGAAAGCTTTGGGTATCGCCTAAACCTTTGCTCCTGTAAAGCGAATCTTTTGGATTGGAAAGAGAGGAGGTTTAGACTGGATATTGTGAAGCAACTGTTCCCTGGGAGGATGGGCAGGCCCTGGCACAGGGTGCCCCGAGAAGCTGTGGCTGCCCCATCCCTGGAAGTGTCCAAAGCCAGGTTGGACGGGGCTTGGAGCAACCTGGGCTAGTGGAAGGTGTCCCTGCCCATGGCAGGGGGTGGAATGAGATGAGATTTAAGGTCTCTTCCAAGCCAAGCCATTCTGGGATTCTGTTATTTATTAAAGGGATTATATTAGGAGCATAGGGGGAAGGGAGGGGCAGGATGGGTGATGAACAGCATGGATCCAGTGGTGCCCATCCATGCTGACAGGGCTGGGATGAAATCCTGTCCCCTGCTCTCTCTCAGACACGGGATAGATCATAGGAAAGGCACATCAGGTTATTGCTTTGAAAAAAACAAGCGAAAAAACACAATACAGATCTCTGCAGCATTAACAGACACTGCCTGCTAAATCCCAGCAAGCCTAAATGACTGTGCAGTGGATTTAACGGGGGGATTATTAAAAGCCACACTTTCCCTACATGCAGAAAGCCTTCTGGTAGGCATATCAAAATGAAAGTGCTGTTTTCCAGCACTTGTTTTCCAGGCAGGCTCAGAGGGGAGAGCCGGGCGTGATGTGGGATGCGGGAGGAATGCAGGACGCAGGAAGAAAAATTATTCTTATCAACAGAACTCAGCCCAGGAGAGCTGAGATATGCAAAAGGCTCGAGCTAATAAGCTGAGCAAACAGTACTTAGAGGGCCACGGCCGGGCACAATTATGCAATGCCGGGTTATTTGGTGCTGCAGGTTGGATGGAAGGAAGCCCAGGTGGCAGGTGAGGAGCTCGGAGCCGTGTCCCCAGAGTGGGGCCGTGGGTCTCCCCGCACACCCACGGCTGCATTTAACCCGCTTCTTAAGAGATTGCACAATTATTGCAAAGTTCAGAACAAAACTCTCAAGGCACTTACTCATACCCTGAACTATTCTGTTTTGCAAGCCCTGCAGCCCACTGGGAAGTGTGCTGGATGAGTTAATGCCGTGGCTCCCGCTGCATCCACCCCAAGCAAGGACTTTCCCTACTAAGCGTGACTGTGATTCCTGGCTGAAATACAACACAGGGACCAAGAGCTGTGGGAAGGACCATGTGCACCTTGAAGCATGGAGAAAACAAGCGCCACCGGGCTGGTGAGGGATGTTGGATGCAGGGCACATCCAGGGCAGCTTCTCGGCAAAGGTGTCACTGTGCCTGGGGTGCCTTGCTGACGCTGGAAAGCCACAAGGGAGAGGCCACAGCCATAGAGAAATGCAGGTGGATGTGGGGAGGGTGATTTTGGGGCAGTTATTAAATGTGGCCCCTCTTCCTCAGAGCACTTTATCAGTGCAACTCAGCATAGCATCCCCCGAGCTGGTGACTGCCACCAGCCCAGCGTTACCAGGGACAGCCAGAGTGTCCTGTCCCCACGTGTGTTCCCAGCCCTGCACCTCCCTGAGCAGAGCTGTTATTCCCACCAGACCCATGCCAGGTGTTGAAAATAGAAGCAGGAGCCTTGACTCACGCTTCCCCCTCTGCTTTCCAGCCTGCAGCAGTGCCCAAGGCAGGCAGGTCGTGTCCCTCTCCATGCCCTGCCCGCTCCCTGTTCCCGTGCCATCCCTGGATAGGCACAACGGGCTGGCAGCAGCTGCCCCCACTCATTTACCAGCCTGAGAATCATTCTCCTTACATAATGCAGGGAGGCACGTTCAGGGATTCAGCTCCCCGAGGAGTTCCTCACCACCACGGACCCAGCGGGTTCCACTCGCCACGCGCCAGGATCAGAGGTACCGAAAGCCCCGCGGGTCTCTCTGCCCATCACCACCCTCCCCATCACCTCACCCGAACCCCAACCAGCTCTCAGGACCTACCTCCATGGCTGGCAGCACTGGGGTCCCCCAGGACTAGTTGGTTTGGGTGGCTCGGCCGTGTCCCTGCGGTGTCCCCGAGCCCCGCAGTGCCAGCCGGGCAGTGCCCGCTGCCATGGCCCGGTGCCTGGCCGGGGAAAGCAGCAGCTGATGGCAGCCAAGTTGTGGGGGAGCAGCAGGGAGCGGGGAGGAGGAGGAGGAGAAGGAGGAGGAGGAGGAGGACCCTCCTGCAGCCCCGTCAGGGCTGGCCCCGGGCGCGCAGGGACAGAGGCGATGGATTGCCGGCTCAGGGAATGTGCGGAGCTGTTTACGGCTCCCGGCGGGCGCAGCTCGCAGGGCTGTAATGCAAAACCCCCCTCGGCCCCGCGCCGGGATATTCACACGCCTCCAGCCCCATACGCTGCCTGTGCCCTGACGCAGGGGGTCGGGACGGGCTCCTGTCATCTGCTGTGTCACACGGCGGGACACAAAGCCGGGCAGAGGCAGAGGGAGAGCATCCATAAGGGAAAAACCCCAGTGGAGCAGGCACAGGGGGAAAACACAGTCATTGTGCAAGGAGCTGGGCAGCCCCAGGAAGCTAAATGGGAACCAGACACTCGTGGCAGGACCAGGAGGTGTCTTGACCCACGGCGTGCACTGGATGGACCTGGATCTGTCCCCATCGTGCCACGGGGAGGGAAGGGAAAGGACTGACCTGATTCTGCCATGGGAGAGCATGCAAGGCACAGAAAACACACCCAGCTGGCTGACCAGACAGAGGTGTTGGAGATTGATGTGCAATTCAAAAGATATCAAATGGGATGTCTGAGAAGCAAGCAGGGACAGCACAGGCTCAGGTACAGCAGGAGCCAGTGGCAGTGTGGAGTCACCCCCTGGGCACCGCATTTATTCCTGGGCCAGTGGAGCTGCTGAGGGGCCAAAATGAAAGTCCTGGGTGAGAAGGAGGCCTGGAGCTCGAGTGTTTGACTCACCCCAAACCCGTGGGGCTGCATAGAGCAGGGTCAATGGGTCAGGCCTGGGTGAGGGCGATTGAGGGAAGCAGAACTGAAGCCCAGAGCCTTATCCTGTGCCAGACCCAAACCCTCATCGTGCCCTGCTGATGCTGAAACCTCAAACCCACTGTGGCCACAGACAACAGGCTAACTGGGACAGGCTCCTTCGCAGCTCTCTGCTTTAGTTATTCCTCCAAAAAAGCAATAAGGAAACAACAGCTTAAGGGAGTATTTGCAGCTGCCCAGGGAGTGGTGCAGGCTGGACCGATGAGCTGACCGTGACCTAGATCCATGTGTAATGGGGAAGCCTGTGCTGCTCCCACAGCTGAGCCAGCCGAGCACTGCTCAGCCTCGTGCTTTCCATCGCCTCCCGGGCTGTCCCCACCTCCATCTGTGCCCTGGAAGTGCAGCCTGGCACGCTGGAGAGGCGCTGGGTGTGATGCTGCACCCCAAGCCGTGGTGCTTTAGCCCCCACAGCCTTTAGCCTGTCACTGCTGGACCCTCCTGGACCAGCACTGGTGGCTGTGCTCCAGCTGTCCGTGCACCCCTGGGTGCCAGGAGCAGGGAGAAGGCAGAGCTGGAGCAGCCTGTCACAGTCCAATCCACAATGTGAAGCTGCCAACACACAGTTCAACACCGATAACTAAAATCCTTGCCCACTTTTAGCCCAGTCTCCCACCGCTGTGGCACTGGTACCAACCACCCCGAGCGGCACAGAGAAGAGCAGATTCCCCGGAAAACTAAACCCAGCGGGAGCAGAAACCAACTGTGCCTACCATGTGGTGCTTAGCCAGGCTGGGGAAGGGTGAGGACAGGGCAGAGCTTCCTCCTGGTGCTGCACCGACGCTCCAGAGCCGCAGGGTACGGCCAGACCCGGCGGTGACGCCGCAGTGCTGCCCACGGGGACGGCGCTGGCAGCACACGGGGCTCGTCGCCAGCCTGGGTAGGAGCAGTGTGTCTCCTGTGGGCAGGCGCTGCTCTTCACCCGGCCCCCTGATCCCAGAGAGTGGATTTAGCAGCCTGGCCGAGCCTTGGGCCGTGGATGCCTCGGGCATGACAAGGGGCAGATGACCAAGGGACAGTCAGCTTTGGTTTAGTATCTCTCATAGCATCACTTCTCCTTTTAGCACAGGAGTCAGAGGTCACTTCCCATCACTCTTCTGCTGTCTCAGCAGGGCAGGAGAGTTCCCCAGCTGCACAGGACGCTGTGGAAAGCACCCTTCCTGCTTCGAAATCTGCTTTCCACTTCCCTCCTTAAGGCCGGCCCTGAAACCCATCTGCTTCCCCTTGGTGCTTTTTGGGGCTGCCAGGCACTGCCCTGCCCTAGTGCTGTGACACAGCCCACCCAGCCTGTGGTGAACTGCAATGCCCCCCACACCTCCTGCCCCCACAAACCCTGCCTGACCTGCTGGGCTGTCCCTGGACTTGGGGAAGAACAGAGGAACACGGAATTCCCCCAGAGGAGGCTGATGGAGCGAGGACTTGATAAAGGCTGGGATGTTCAGGGTGAGACTGTGCAGGCAGCCTGCTGCAACAAGACCTGGAGAGCATTTTTGGGATGTACTGGGGACCTCAGGTGCTGAATTCCTAGGAAGCCACCTGCCTTCACCTCCCCAGCACACGGGGAAGGTTAACAAATAATTCCCATGCCAGGGAAAAGTGGGGGTTTTGCAAGGGAATTACCCAAGAGGTTCGTGTCAGGCCCTCGTTCATCCTTACCCCCAGCTCTGCTTTAGATTTAGTCTGCTGCTTTAGTGGCAGACAGCTGTTTCTGGGGCCTGACCTAAGAGGCAAGTTTAAAAAAATAAATAAACCCCAGCTCCCATGCAAAGAAAGTCCCTGGATGGCCACAAAATCACAGATTTGGTGTGCGCTGGTGCTGAGCAGTGCAGGATCCACCTACGAACTCCTGGTCTGAGCATGTCAGCCAAGAGATGGGTCACCTTATGCTGCAATGTGAACACATGGCAGATTTGGGGTTTGGGTTTTGCTTTCTCTGGGGTTGGGCTTAGTCTAGAGAAGCAGGTACTAAAACCAGGAGGAAAACCATGTGAGCTGCACTAGAGTCTCCTCGACTAAGAAAGCTGTGTATGACTTATCAGGAGCTAGGATGCTGATAAAGGATGCTGCAAAGTCCACTGCTCCTTAGCATCATGTTCCTAAGTGCTTTTGGTGTCCAAAGCAAGTGACTCCTTGGCCAAGAGTTCTACCCTTGCCAGCAGCAGCCTGGGCTTCTCCTGCAGGAGCCCTGGAGAGTATTTAGAAAAATTCCTGCTGTTGTTTTTGCTGGAGGGAATAACTCTGGAAGCTCCAGCAGTTGTGCTACTATTTCACTTGCTGGGTGACACAGCCCTAAACCCACCAGCAGCTGGGTTCTACATGTCCAACAGAGTGTCTCTGCAGCCAGGAGGGATTCTGGGGAGCTTTTGTATGGAGGATTTGAGGGAGAAGCAGGGAGAGGCAGAGCCACAGCCTCAGTGAGGTGAGGAGTCACAAGGCAGGACCCTGCTTTGCTCATCCTGACTCAGGAGCCAAATCCTGCCCCCAGCTACACCCCATCCCCCTGCCCACAGCAGCAGGCATGGCTGGGAGACATCCTGGCATGGACATGAGCTCTGCTCCCTAAATCCTGCCCTGCACCCTGGGCATCCATCCCACAGCCCAGCTCTGTGCTCACCCCAAATCCCCTGGGATCGTGGCGCTGACAGTGCTGCCTGACGGGAGCAGGAGCTGCTGGTGGGCTGGAATCAACAGCCATATGTCACTGAAGGCTGAGGAACGCAGTGTCTTCACCAAGGGGTGAATCAGTACCAGTCTGATATTCTTCTCCTGAATTAATTAAGCAGCAATCTCAGCTGTCTTTGTCTTCACAGCTATTATCTGCTTATTGCAAAGTGCTCCTCGAAGCACCATCCCGATGGGAGTGCGGGAATGAGTTCCCACCACCAGCCTTGGCTCACAGACTCATTCCCCTGCGAGGGGGAGATGGAGGTGGAGAGGTGGGAGCTCACCTGGACACGAGTACACTCCAGTTCTGTGATGCCTGGTGGGAGCTCAGTTTGCAGCTGAGGTCACTAATTGCCCCCCAAAATCCTGGGCACCTCTAGGGTCTCCACACCCCAGTGCTCCCCAGCTCACCCCCTTGGGATCCAGATGCCAAAGGGATGCCCAGCCATGGGGCTGGGGGCTGCAGGGAAGGCAGCTTTACACCACCATTCCCTCTGTTCCCTTTTGCAGTCACCACTGGCCTATTTTACCTCCTTCCCTGGGATTTTAACACCAGAACTCGCCGGGAGTTTGGGTGGGAGGGGAGGACATGCTTTGCCTCTGCCAGCAAATCTTCTGAAGAGATTGCACGAGACCTCACCAAGATATGGATGTGCTGGCTCTGGTTCCCAGCTGGGGAAACTGAGGCAGGGAACGAGAGAAACCCCCTGCCTGGTAAACTTCTGCCTGGGTTAGATGTGGGGACAAGCACAGGTGGCTTGTGCAGAGCCCCCATCCCTGTCCCAGTTGTTGACTGAGACTTGTTGTGGGAAACTGGAGCTGTGGAAGGGAGAAACCACATCCTCACCCTGGAACTGAAGGCAGTTGGATGCCAGGAGGGCTGGAGGGAGCCAGGGCTGAGCTGCACATGCCACAGGCAGAGAGCAGATGCCAGGGCAGGGACGATGAACTTTGCCTGACATCCCTGAGCTGCCATGGTGAAGGCTGAGCTGTCCCACAGCCCCCTGGCCACCCCAAATCCCTCTGCCCCCATGGGCCACAGCCACCCCGGGGTGGATGCCCAGGAATTCCAGGTTTCTCCCTGCTGCCTGTAATCCGTCTGGCCCTGATATAGCCACTGACCCCGGGGGAATCTAAATTTAGCGGGATGAATCCTGCCCTGTGTCCAGAGGGCTGATGCCCTTGAGGCACCAGGATGGTGGGGCTGGGGCTGTAAGGACAGGTCCTCCCTGCAAGGCAGAGTCCCAGGGCGTTGCAAACCCTCTCCTGCAGGGCTGGGGCAGGGAGAGAGGCACGGCGAGAGGAGACTGGAGCAGGGAAACGGCACACTTGGGTTATGATCCCATAAATAAGTGTGGCTCACAGCTGGACCCGTGAGCCCAAAGCTGAGACATGGCACGAAGCCCCCCTGCTCCCCTCACTCCTCCAGTGTCTCACTGGAGAAGCATCTGCTCCGGGAGGCCAAGGCGGCCGCGGGAGGGGCCCGGGGAGGGCAGCTGGTGCTGTCACTTGCCGAGGGACACCGAGGGCAGCGAACCCGACCGGGGTCCGGCCCCTCGCACCGCCGGGGGGATGCTCGGCGGGTCCGAGCCGGGCTGAGCACTTGCACTCCCGACACTTGGCCATGGATCCCCCGTGGGATGCGGGCAGAAGGCGACAGGGAGTGCGCACGGACGGACGGACGGACAGACCGGCCGGACAGACAGAGATGGACGGACAGACGGACGCGGCGCAGCGCTGCGGTAACGCCGCCCTCTAATGGCCACTGGCCCCGCCGCGCCCCCCGCGCTGCTCCCTCGGCGTGGGACCCCCCTCCCCGTCCCAAGGCGCGGCTCACCTGGACGTGGACCATCCCGCAATCCCCGCAGGCGTCCGTGCAGCTCCCCGGTAGCACCAGGCACAGAACCCCGCGGCCGCCCCGATCCAGCTCCGGCCGCCCCGCCGGGGACGAGGGTCCCCCCGGGAGGCTTTGCCCCGCCAGCACTGGCACCAGGCTGAGCCCCGGCCCGGCTGCAGGGATGGGGGGCTGCGGGGAGACCCCCCGACAGCAGGGATGGGGAGCTGCGGGGAGATCTCCCCGGTGCCGGGGCCTCGTTGTCCGTCCCAGCCGGTAATGCCCGTGTGCCCGCCCCTGCCGGCGGCCTGGCGGGTCACCAGGACGGGATTAGGGAGATAAAGGAGAAAGCTCCCTCCTCTCCCGCACGCTCCCGCCGCCACGCGCGGTCCCTGCCGCAGCCTCCCCCAGTCCCGACGCCGCCACCGCCGCTGTCACACGTGCCACCGACACGTCCCGGTGTGCAACACCCGCACCGGACACACCGACACCGACGCACGCCCCAAAAGTGCCACCCTGGCCAAAGAGCAGAGCCGCGGGATGAGGGAGGGCGGGTGTTTGGAAGCCGGTGATGCTCCCGGCTGTCGGTCCCCGCAGCTCCCGCAGCTCGCTGGTGAGCGCAGCCCCCTGTCCTGCTGTACAGACACAGCCCCGCGGGCACACACGGCTCCGGGAGCAGAGCCGGCACCCAAAGCCTTGGCCCCGAGCTGCCAGCAGGAGGCAGGGGATGTCCGAGTCATCCCAGACTCATCCGCACGCCCCAGGTGGGCACGGCGCGGTGTGGAGGGAACCCACGAACACACGCGCCAGGCGGGCATCACCCTGCAGAGCAAAGCCTTGTCCCCAGCGTGAGGCGCAGGTGACAGTCCTTTGCTGGCCCCAGGGCAGCACAGGGGCACAGGAGGCACCTCTTGGGGTACACCACGAGCCCCAGACAGAACTGGCATCCAGCAGGATTCCCAGACTGTTCCATGGTACCTCTCCAGCCACCCCAGATGTTCCCTGCCACCACAGGCTGCTTTTGGGGGCACCTAGAGGGTGCAGGGGGAGAAACTCTGTGTGCCAGGGCCTAGCAGGGTGGAGGGTGGCCTGGTGCCTTCAGGGGTGGGGGGTGAGGAACTAATGCAGGGAAAGGGAGAACTGCAGGAACTTAATTAAGAAGAAAACAAAAGGAAAACAATAAATCAATAGCTGCTGATAAGGCTATGCTGAGGCTGAGTGATCCCACGAGGGATTCACCCAGAGTGTGCTCCTTGTGCAATGGGTGCAAAATTCAGCATGAAATTTGTGGGGGCCAAATGGCCCTTTCCCAGGAGCCCCTGAGGGTGACACAGGGAGGAGGTGTCAGGTCTCTGAGGGCAAGACAGGGGCGATGCCAAGTTGATTGCTGGCCCAAAGTCCCAGTGCCACCCCCCCGCCAGGGGTGCTGGAGCCCAGGGCACAGCCACAGCAGCCCTCCCTGAGGAAAAGGAGCTGGTTTGCTCCAGGGCAGGAGGTTCAGGGTTTCCTGAGGGCTACGGAAAAATAATACGGCATGAGAATATCACGTAGCTCTTGTTTCTCTAAATAGGTTATTTTTCCACTGCCTCACAAAGGCCCCAGTATCGCCTCTCTTCTTATTGCTCTTTGTGTCATATGCAGTCAATTATTCATCCCCTTTCTGTGCTGCCCTGGGAGTGGACATGGACCTGCTCCACTCTTGCCTCCCTCTGGATGCTTCTGTCCCAGTGGGATCAAAGCTTTGCTCATAATTCCAGAGGGCTCAGCAGGACTGGGCTCCTTGCAAGGCAATACCACAGCCCACACGGAAGAAATTTTGGCTGCAGATGCTCAAATTAACAGCCTGGTGCTCCTGGCCCTGCACGGGCACTAGGTCTGGGTGCAGCAGTGGGGAGGAGCAGGGACTGGCAGGGAAGGGTCAGGGTGCTCTGATTTACACACAGTAAAGGGGGAGAGGAGGACCTGGAGGGGGCAGAGGAGGACCTGGGCAGTCGTTTCTTGCAAAGCTGCTGATACAATGACGTGTTTATCCTCTGGGACCAGATTCCCACATCCCGGCAGTGGCAGGGGAGCAGGGTTGGCACCCGCTGCACACTGTGAGCGTCAGCTGCAGCTTGGCACTGCCACTGCCCAGGAAAACAGAAAGAAAAAGTATCTGGTTGAGTCTTTTTCCATTAGCTCAGAGGGCAACAGGAGTCTCCAGGTCAGATTTCCCTCTCAGAGAACAAAAAGAGAGGAGAGTTTGGGTGGGAGGTGCGTGGGAAGCATCGCCCCCATTCCCTGTGCCTGCTGGGTCCCACTGCTTGGGGGAGCACATGGATCTGCCACCCCACTGCTGTCTCACCCTGGCAGCTCTGCCTGGCCACTGCCCTGGAGCACTTCTTGCCTGCCCCATGAACTCACAGTGCTGCCTGCTGCACTAATCTCGGCTGGTTCATAATTGATGCCACTAAATATGAGATGGAAACACATCCTGTCCATCAGCTCGGCATGGACTGGTTTAAAAATCACCTTGGATGGGATCAATTTGCAGCCACTCGGTACCACTGGTCTGTCAGATCCCCACAGACCCCATGCCAGGGGTCCCATCCCAATGGCACAGACTCTTGCCAGGTCCTTCTTTCTCTCCCTCAGACCCCACTCAGGGAATGGCACTGGCCTTTGCTTCCCCACGAGAGGAGCACCAGTCCCAGCAGCTCCAGACCCGACTGGTTCCCATCTGCTGTCCAGTGCCACCAGTGCTGCCCCGAGGGACCATCTCATCCCAGCAGTATTTTGGGACAGAACCCTGTTCTGCCCCGACTCTCCAGTGTGTTCTCACCCCGGCCTGGGTGCAGCCACAGAATCACAGTACATTTGTGTTGGAAAAGACCTCCAAGACCATCGAGTCCACCCTGTGCCCAATGCCCACCTTGTCACCCAGCCCAGAGCACTGAGTGCCATGTCCAGCCTTTCCTTAAATGCCTCCAGGGATGGGCACTCCACCACCTCCCCGGGCAGCCCCTTCCAATGTCTAATCACCCCTTCTGTGAAGAAATTCTTCCTAATGTCCAACCTGAACCTCCCCTGGCACAGCTTAAGACCGTCCCCTCTTGTCCTGTCACTGGTTGCCTGGGAGCAAAGCCCAGCCAGCCCCGGCTCTCCCCTCCTGTCAGGAAACCGTAGAGAGCAAGAAGGTCCCCCCTAAGCCTCTTTTCCCCCAGGCTGAGCCCCCCCATCTCCCTCACAGGACACGCACTCCAGCCCTACCTTATCAGCCAGGCACTCGGTGTCCTCGGTGAGCAGGTAGACAGCCCCGCTCTCGGCCAGGAGGATGGCAGTGTCCGTGGTGGAGGACGACCTGGGGCGGCCCTGGTGCTGATGCAGGATGGCCGTGAGGCTGCTGTCCTGGGGGGCCTTGCGCCCGAGGTGGGGGCTGCCCTTCTGGGGCTCCAGGGAGCCGCTCTTGGCGCGGCGGCTGCCGCTGTGCAGGCTCGTGCCGCGCTTGATGGAGGGCCGCGAGCGGATCTGCTGCAGCACGCGGTTGAAGGCGGTGGGGCGCGCCGGCAGGTCGTGCAGGGACATGGCATAGGACACGCGGTGCATCTCCGGGGAGCGCTCCTTCTCGTCCGGGGACTCGTGGTCGGATGCGCCGTGGGGCGGCGGCGCCGCGTCCTGCGAGTTCTGGTGCTCCCGCTCCCGCGAGCGCCGGCGGCTGTGGAAAAGGTGCTTCAGGCCGTGGCCGAACATGGAGCCTTCGGAGAGCTGCTGGATTTTCTGTGGGAGAAGGGAGAAGGGAGAGGGCAACTCTGGTGAGCCGCTCCGCTATGGCACCCGCGGCTCCGAGGGACGCTCGTGCCGAACCAAAATCAAAGCCTGAGCGGGTAAGGAGCTCCCGGAGGGCTCTGGAGATCCCACAGCATCCCAAAGGGAACAGAGGAAGGGAATGAGCCAGCACTTCACTTACACCCACGGAAATCCTAAGTATTAGTGGCCTTTTGTTGGCGCACAGGGCTGAGCATGGTGGCTCGGGATGGCTCAGGTGCACATTCCACCAGCGTTCCCCACACCGGAGGAAGGTCCCTGATGTGCTCTAGTTACCCCTAAAAGTAGCAAGAGGAGGAGAAAGACCCTTCAAAGACAACACGCTGCCCAGAGACCCCAACCCTGCAAGCAGCAGGGATGGAACAGCCTTTTCCTTCACTACAAACGCCAGAGTTTCTCCCAGCCCTGGAGCCTCACAAGAGCCTCCTGCTCTCTGACATGTGGGGTGCTTTTCCCCATGGGATCTTCCATGGTCCAGTCTGGGCTCGCTTATGGGGGTGAAACCACAGCTCGTGGCCTTGTGCCACCAAATCCAGCCCCTGGTGGGCAGTAACTGGTTTCCAGCAGGAGCTGGGAACATGCTGCTGCTCCAGGTCTCCCCCTGCCAGGGGTCTGGGAATGCCATTCCCACGGAGCACAGGGCTGTTCCCATGAGGGCTCCCGGGAATGGGGGTGGATGTGGCCACAGGGAAGTCATGCAATATGGATGGTGGAACAGATGGTGCTCCCGATTACAGCTGGGTCAGCAGGGAGAGGTTTCCCTGCAGCCACTGGAACGCCCAGATTTGCATCCGCAGGAGATTTTGGCCAGGTGCCCTCTGCAGTGTGTGGGCACTCAGGGGGCAGCAACATGGGCAGCAACTTCCAGCATCCCTGACCCCTGGTCCACCACGGCTGCCAGGCAGCAAATAAAGGCTCTTGGGACTTCAAAATCCCCTCTGCCCTCCCGGAGCAGCCCCAGTGGCAGGAACCTGGCAGGTCACAGGGGCTGCCCTGTTGTTCCCTGTCTTGTTTTTGGAGTCACTTCCCACTCTGAGGACGCCAATCCTGACTCTGCTGACGTCCAGGGCCATTTCACCTCCGATTTACTGTGGCAGGACTGTCCCCAGGGATGCTGTTCCTGTGACAGCAGCGCTGCCATGTAGTCCTGCTGGAAGAGCAGTGTGAACCAGGAGATGTTCGCAGCCCCCATGGACACTTGGCAAATGCTCTGGGTTTTGGAATAGCTCTGATGTTCCAGACACGACCTCCAGGAGCTGCAGGCTGAGGAGCATTTCATGGCCACACAGAAGGAATTCCTTCTGCTAAAAATCCCAGGCATTAAAGCCACAAGGCCCAAATCCATCAGGGCCTAATTCTCATCACACCTGTAATGCTGACAAGGAGCCAGCAATGAGATCCTGTGTCACCAAACTGCGGGCAAAGCCTTTAATCCTTTCTTTAGCCATTCACCATGAAAATATCCATCCTTTTGCTTTTTCCTGGGAAATATAGAATAAGTCTACAGTGCCGAACCACTACTTCAGGAAATAGTGATTTAAATTTTATTCTATTTATAGAGTCTCTATGGAAACAGAGGCAGCATTAGGTAGGTAATAACTATAAACCCCCAGATTTCTCCCCTCAGGGGCATGGCAGACCCTCAGGGGCACAGTTAGCCCATCAGAAGGTCCAAGTGAAAAGAAACAATCAACTCCCTTCCTTGAGGGTGATGAAAACAAACTAAAAGTGGAGCTGGCAGTAAAGGAGAAGAGGTTTTCCCAGCAGCAACGTGGAAGTGGGAGCCAGAAGCCCTCAGGTCTTTTGGTCCAACAGCTCCACCTGATTGAAGTGAATCTTTTAAAACAAACTCTCCTCAGGCCCTTTCCAAGTTTTCCTGAAAGAACCTTTCAGGGGCTCTGCAGGGAGGGGATCTACATGGGAAAAAGGAGGAGGGAAGCAAGCAGAGGAATCCCAGCCCTGTTCCTCCCAGCTGGAACCCACAGGACCAACTTTGTTCAAGCTCAAGGTTTGCCTGCATTAAGTTGCTGGGAGTGGTGGCCACAAACAAGTGATTCAGCAGAGAATTTGCTGATGTAAAAGCTCTGTTTTCTTATGCTACTCTGGGATATTCCTGCACTTCCAAAGCTGAGGCATTTTTCTGGCACCAAACTGCCCGTGGCTCAGAACAGAGTCTGCACGGGCTATTTTGGAACAGCCATTGCTTAATAACTGATGTGATGGACACAGAGATTAATTTCTCAGTATGGACAGCTGTAAAACACTGATTTTAATCTAAAAATCTTTTTCATTAATGCAGCCAGAGTCTCCTGCTTAGTGGTGGGGATTTCAAAGCAGCAGCCCCTGCTCTGCACTGAGAAGAGTTGGAAAAAACCCCCATTTTTTGGAAAAAATCCCGTATCTTGCAGGAAACTTGTGACGTGGATGACTGTTTTGTCTTGGACGCTGCTCTTTGGCAATATCCCATGGGAGAGCCAGGTGCTGCCCTTGCCCACTGTGGCTCAGGCTGTGCCAGGCTCTTGCCACTGAAACCTCCCAGTTTCTCACTAAATGGTTTTCCAGCTCTGCCCCGACATCCAAACCTCTTACTCGGCTTTCAGACAGACACACAAGGAGGGGATCTTGTTGCCATGACCTTCTAGCACAGCCACATGCTGTGAAATCCTGCTCAATTGTTATTATTATTATTAATTATTTATATCCCTGGCCCGCCCAGAGGCTCCAGCCAAGACTCTGCAGCTCTTGGGAGAGCTGCACAGACACGGTGGAAGTCCCACCCCTTCCCACCCCATCCCATCCCTCAGCACTCCTTATTTTAAGGTCCAGGGGGTTCAATCCCCCACCAGTCTAGAGCTCAGAGCCCCCACACAGCAGCAGCACCTCAGCAGGTCCTGCTCATCCCTGCGTGGGGTTTCCAGTCCTCCTGCTGCTTCCTCCAGCTGATCCTCCCATGGATCCCCACCCAAGGGTTCCTACCACCACCCAGCACCCCCAGCCAGGCTGAGGGACAGGCTCAGAGCTGTCCCCATGGGGTGACAACCCCGCTGCCCCTCTCAGCCCCATCTCACACAGCATCCCAAGCTCTGCTGCTCCTCCCGCTGCCACAAACGGCAAGGAGAACGTGGAGATGTTCTAAAATGGCAAATAAAGCACTCCCACACACACACACACTGCTCCTCCTGGGGCCAGATGAGAGAAAAACATGTGACAAACGTTAGTCATGTTGGTTATGGCACTACCAGCACGCTGGAGCGACACGCAGCTCCTGGAATGCTCTCCTGAAAAACAGGGAACCCACTGCCCAGGGGTGAGGGCTCCAGACCCTCCCCGAGCTCCCGATCCCAGGTGACATTTGCAGGGTGACATCTCTGCTGCTGGTGCTGAGAGGAGCCAGATGTGCCAGATGTGCTCCTTGTGGGGAATAACCAGTGGCAGCTCACAGCGGTTTCTCCCATGGCTGTCACCTCCTGAACAGACTGCAGGGATGCTGAGTGCTGAAATCCAGCGGGAAGGAAGGATGGGGATCCTGGGAGACCAGATCTGGGTGGACTGGGATCATCAGGCAGCTGGGCACGGAGCAACCCACACCAACAGGAGCCTGTTCCTGCTGGGATGCTCCGCGCAGCTCCCAGGAGAGCTGCGCACTCCATCCTCGGCTCCGGCTCCTCCGCTGTGCCCGGCACAAACTCCAGGGAACATCCTGCCTGGGAGGATGCTCCACTCTCCCTGAGGGGCCGGGGGTCCTGCTGTGGAGCACAGACACACGGGGGTCCCTGCCAGCAGCCCAGCAGCGTTGGATGAGCCGTGCCCTGAGGGGATGATGGATGTGGCTGCTCCAGGGACTGGAGCTGCTCTGCTGCCTGACAACAGCTCCATCCCGGAACCACAGGGGAGCCAGCTCACCTTGGCCGTGTCCTTTCAGGACCAAAATATGCCTGGAAAATTGTTCGTGCCAGGGATTAAATATAAATGTACCTGCAGGTTTAGAACAGGGGCTGGTGACCTTTATGGAGAGGAGGAGTCCTCTGCATCCTCCCTGCACTGCCATGGGTGGGATGCTGGATCCCATCGGTGGGTCTCCACCCCCAGATCCACCTCCTTGTAGCAAAGAATCTCCAAAAAAACCCCAAAACTAGCTGAGTGGGAGGAAATGGGAGATTTGTGCTTCACTCTATCCCCTGGAGCCATGCCTGTCCCAATCCCATTGCTCCCAGTGCTGGGAAGTGAATGTCCTGTGGTGGGACCTCTCCTTGTCCTTCATCTGCCTCCTCCTCAGGAGAGGCTCCCCAGGTCCACAAAGCCCAGGAGAAGCTTTTTGCCCATGTATGTGGGGTTTAGATCAGGCCCTGGGAAGCGGGAAGACCTTAGGCCAATGCCTCTGGATTCCTGCTGATCTTGGATTACAGGTTGAAAGGAGGGAAAAGCAGGAGCCATGAAGACCAGGATCGTGAAACTGGAGATGGGAATGATGTCAGGCTTCAACTTTCAGGCCTTGGCCAGATCAGACCACTGGGGAGAACAAGAGAGAGACCCAGGGGAAACACTCAGCTCAGAGATGCCTGGGGGGAGTGGGAGTGGGGCCAAGTGGTGGTGGGACACCCCAGCAGCCACGAGAGGCTGGATGTCTCCTTCTGCAGCGTTTTGTATGGATCCAGTCACTCTGCTGCAGAGCACAGAACTCCCTGCAAACTGAGGTATTTTTGAGCACAACTATGTGTCACACATCAGCTTTCCTCCTTGCCAGAACTTATTTTTCCTCTTTTCCCCTAATGGAGCCTTCACTGTCGGCAACAGAGCCCGAGTCAGGGCTGGGGAAGGGAGAGCTGCCATGGATCTGCCAGGGTTCAGGGACGGAGATGACACAAGGCAGCCTGTTGTTTCCAGGTTGCCAGCTCAAATCCATCTTCAGCTGGCAGCAGAGGGAACTTTGCACTGCTCCACGGGGAGATGAGTCTGTTGGCTTGGTGGGTGGCACCGCACCAGCCTGGGGACAGCAGAGGGACCAAGGACCAGCTTGTTTGGCCCCACTCCACCGTGCAGCTCCAGAAGGGGGCTTGGGGCAGGAAAACTCTCAGATTAAAGATGCCACAAACTGTAGCAGCAGGAGGGGAAGTGGCTGCTCGTGGTGGCTGTGGCAGGGCCAGGCAGAGCGCCCGGTGCTGCGGGCAGCTCCCAGATGCAGCTTTCCGACTGCTCTGCCCACTGAAGTGAGTTTGAGGATTTATTCCATACAGGTAATTAATTGCTGAGCTACAGATGTGTTAAAGGTGAGCACTGGAAGCAAACCTGCATCAGAGTATCACTCTCAGGTCGATAAAATCAATGGGCAGTTGGCCACGGCTGGTACTGCCAGCGGGATGAGGCTGCAGAGTCGGCTGAGCTCCAGCTCCGGGCTGGATATGCCGACCCAGGAATGCTTGCTGTGCTGCTCACAGCCCTTGGAAGCTGCAGCTCCTTTTGCCCCACTTTCTCATCCCTTTCTGACCCTCTATGCAGGCAAAAAGCGCTCCAGGTGGGATGGAGAAAGGATGGGGAATGATGCTGAGGGATGATGTGCATGAGAAGCTCCACCTCGGCTAAGCCAAGCCAAGCCAAGCCTGCTCAAAGTAAGGATAGAAGGATATCCCAGCCTTGCGTGGCCCTGAGCACCACATCTCCATGGATCACAGAGTCATGGTGTCATAGAATGGTCTGGGTTGGAAGGGGCCTTAAAGCTCATCCAGTTCCAGGGACAAGAACACCTTTCATCAGACCAGGTTCCCATCCAAGCTGGCCTTGGACACTCCCAGGGATGGGGCAGCCACAGCTTCTCTGGCCAACCTGTGCCAGGGCCTGCCCACCCTCTCAGCCAGGAGATGCCCTTGCCCTTGCTCTTCCCTCCAGCTGTTTTTTGTACCCCACGACAGCAAAGCCCAAACAGCCTCTGGAGCAGGAGCTGCTGCTTGGACATAGAGGAAAAGGCACAGGGCTTCTTGTGCTTAGAGCAGCTGAGTTCTCCTGTAGGAACAGGGGGTTTAATTCCTGGCTGCCTGTGTGGAAGGGATGCCTGCAGGCATGGCAGCAGCCTGGCACTCCTGGATCTCCTTCTCAGCATCTGCATGACCTTGACCGCACTAGGGAGACCTTCTAGGCCAAGGAGCTGCCTGGGGTGTCCACAGCAAGGGGCTCCTCCCCGGACCCCAGGCTGCCCACGGGTGACCAGGGACATCTTCCACTTTTCCCAGGTCTTTTTGAAACCAGATGGTGGAAGCATCACCTCTGCACCAGCACAGCGTGACCACCTTTAACCAGGGCCTGAAAACCCCCAAATTCCAGGGGTTTTCCTGCAGGGAATTCATCTCTGCAGGCTCAAACCCCACCGCATCCTCTCCAGCGGGACCCCGTTGAACAGCGCCGGGGGTCGGAGCTGCTGCGCTTCCAAACCCGCGGGAATTTTCCGCCCGATTTCCCGCGGGACCGCCCCATCCTCCTCCCGGCGCCGGGATCGGCTCCTTCGCTCCCGCAGCGCTGCGGAGCCGCGGGACTTGTTTTCCTCGTCAGCCGGACACGGCCCCAAGGCCCGGGAGGAGAAGCCTCGGGGCCATTTCTACACCGTCACTTCCCGGCTGCCGCAGCCTCGGATCCTCCCGGAGCGACCCCCCCCCCCCC
>VWZF01005795.1:203371-215997 GCA_013396755.1 Sclerurus mexicanus
TCCTTCCCCCAGAGGGTGGTGGGCACTGCCCAGGCTCCCCAGGGCAGTGGGCACGGCCCCGAGGCTGCCACAGCTCCAGGAGGGTTTGGACAACGCTCTGAGGGACAGGGTGGGATTTTGGGGTGTCTGTTCAGGGCCAGGAGTTGGACTGGATGGTCCCTTCAGCTCAGGTTATTCCATGGTGAGGCCCCTCTGCCTGTTTTCCCCACCCCACCTGCAGCCCCAGCCCCCCCAGGGAGGGGGTCGGGAAGAGGCAGCACCTGGAGGGGTGGGATGAGGGGTTGGTGTTCCTTGTGGTGTGTTTGTCTCCGTGGGAATAGTGGGTTTATTCAGCAGCTTTGGGGTCATCTGGTGCTGTTGACAAACAGTGCTGCGGGTGGGAGCTCTCCTGCCACGTGCAGGACTTCATCTCTCCATAAGACTGTCTTGTGAGAGAAGAGTTTTCCGTGACGTGGAACATTTATAAAGATCTTCTTCATTCATTTCCAAACGGCTCCTGAGTCATCTCTGTTGGCTACTTGTGCAGGATACTTGTCCTTGCTTGTCTTATGCTCGCAGTTGTGGTTTGACAATCCAAGTGTTGAGGTCTTCAGGCTGTCTGTGTATAAAACAGGAGTGTAAAAAGTCCTGTGTTGGGTCTGGCTGGTTTGGAGTTGATTTTCCCCATCTGCGGTGCTGTGGATTTGGAGCTGGAAAGGTGCTGCGAACACAGCAGGGGTTTGGGAAGTGGGCACAGCCAGGACTGTGTGATGTTTGTGTTTGGGATGTTCAGCCTGGAGGAGAGAAGGATTTGGGGTGACCCAATTGCAGCTTCCCAGTGGCTCCAGGGAGTCAAGGAGGATGGAGAGAGACTATTTACAGGGGTCTGAAGTGC
The DNA here is from genome assembly GCA_013396755.1 of Sclerurus mexicanus. Lineage (NCBI taxonomy): Eukaryota > Metazoa > Chordata > Aves > Passeriformes > Furnariidae > Sclerurus > Sclerurus mexicanus. The sequence continues at coordinate 204,246 of VWZF01005795.1, forward strand.
CAGGACAAGGGGAATGGCTTCAAAGTGCCAGAGGGCAGGGATAGATGGGATATTGGGAAGAGGGAAAGGATGAGGAGCAGGACTTGGGAAAATAATGCAGTCAATGGCAAAATAACTGAATTAATGATTAGTTTTTTAAGCAAAGTCACAAACCTTTGCCCAAAACCCAGAGCTTTGGCATTGCTTCTTAACTTTGTGCCTGAATAACCCAAGGTGGTTGTTTAAGAATCTTTATCATATTGATAATAATACTAATTTTATTTGTAATAATGAGAGCTCCCTGTTTCTGTACAGTTTGTGTTGTACCTGTCTGGTGTTCTTGAGTTGCAGTGGCTGATAGTGAAGGTTTTTGCCCTGTGTAACTCGGGGAGATTTTCAGGTGTCAGAGGGTTTAAGGAGCACAGTTCACTGAGTTCAGACCCACTTTTTCCCAGGACCTGCCCTTCAGGTGGTGTCAAAGTGAGGGGAATTCTGACCAAAGAGTTCTGCAGAGGAACTGGGAAGTGGAGTAGAGTGGATAGGACATGCTGCCCGGGGTTGGAGTGGAAAATAAACTGTGAGAGTAAATGCAGATGTCTTGGAAACAAAACAAACGTGGAGGGTTTGCTTTGGAGGCACCTGTAAAACTCGTGGAACAGCATGGAAAGGGAAGTGCCCTCTGGACCAACAGCTAGAGCCCAGCCTGGGTCGCTCTGCCCACAGCCAGGGCTGGGTATCTGCTGAGTAGTGGCCCCTGACCCTCAGGTGAGCTGAGCTGGGACTTCAGGGAGAAACAGGTCCTTTTACATCCCCCCCTCCTCTGGCCAGGAGGGTCCACACTGTGGTTGTAGTGCCAGGACTTACTCCTCAGAGTAAGAGAAGTGAACTGAGTCCAAGGGAAATAATATTTGCCTTCCAGCTACTGTTTATGAGGGAAGGGAAAGTCTGGTTTGCTCTGTCTGCGTTTCTTAAGGAGTCAACAAAATCCTGTCTGTTCTCTGGGTCTGCCTTGGCATGAATTAGGTTTTCAGAATGGTTTGTTCAAGTGTTGGGGTGATCCTGCAGCTTCAGCCTGCACAGGTCTGGCAGCTTTTGGTCCCTGGTGCTTGTAACTGGTGTGTTTTCTGGGAAAACAAACTCCTGAATTAAGGACTCAGCAGCAGGTCTTACTAAAATATATAAAGATACTGAGAAAAACCCCCATCAACGGCTTTCTGCTAGTTGGGCTTGTTTTCTTTGTCCTGTGCTTGGAATAATTTGAACTCTTTGATGTAGAAACCTGAGGGGTTTGATAGTTCTTTTGTCTTATTTTAGAAGTTTCTGTAAGTTGAGCTGAACCCAAATGTAGAGCTTTGGGCAGCAGCTGGAGTGTCACAGCCACGCTGGGGGAGGGCCTGGGCTGTGCTGCCTAAAGCCCCCTGAAATAAATGTCTTTTATGGGGGCTCAGGGCATGACCCAGAGGGTCTGGAGGAGTTGAGGGGTGGAACCAAAACTTGGTTTATAGAATCACAGACTGGTTTGGGTTGGAAGGGACCTTAAAACCCATCCACTTCCACCCCTGCCATGGGCAGGGCCACCTTTCACTAGCCCAGGTTGCTCCAAGCTCTGTCCAGCATGTCCTTGGACACCTCAGTTGATATAACTGTGCTAATCATAACTCCTGTGCTGGTCAAAGCCTGCTACAAATCATCACCAGCAGCTCAGAAATGGGAGGATTTCTCTGAAACCCCTCAGTAGTCGCAGTAAGAGATTCTTCAGGCACAGCTGTACTCATGTAGCTTTGGAAAGGGAACAGAAAGACAAATGAGACCAGCAGAGCAGTTGGCTTTCCTTGGAAAAGGGATGAGTAAATGCTTAGGGCTCCTATAGATTCCATAAATTCAACCTCAGCTTCTCCTGCCAAGCGTTTGGCTGAGTTTTGAGCTGAGTCTTGGTGAGAGACACCCTTGTTCTTGGACAGGCCTCCTTTCATGCCAGGCGTTCATGGGATTCACGCGCTCCCGGGCTCCCCCGCAGCCCCGCGGTTTGAAGTGTTCATCACATGTCTCCAAGTGAGACACTTTATGGATCCACGATGTAGCACCAACTCAAGTCGCTGGCAAAGGTCCTGTCACGAACAGGAGCTGCTCATGGATGTGCAGGAACATCACTCCAGCTCTCCAGGCAGCGAGTTCCAAGCCTGCTTTGTGTCGGGTACCACAGCCTGAGTTCACATTCGGGTTTCTGGCATCCCCTGTTAAGTCCTTCCTGAGTGTTTGTACCCTGTGGCATCCTCTCTGCAGTGCAGAATCCATACAAATGTCTCTCAGGATGGTGCCAGACTCCTTTCAGGATGAGAAACAGTGGCCATAAACTAAACCACAGCGAGTTCCACCTCATCATGAGGAAGAACCTCTTTCCAAGCAGGTGGCAGAGCCTGGAGCAGCTGCCCAGGGAGGGCATGGAGTCTCCCTCTCTGGAGACATTCCAAACCCACCCTTGTCCTGCCCCTCCATGCCCTTGTGAAATGGCCTTAAGCTGAAGGGTGAAAGGATATTGGGGAGGAATTCCTGCCTGTGAGGGTGGCCAGGCCCTGGCACAGGGTGCCCAGAGAAGCTGTGGCTGCCCCATCCCTGGAAGTGTCCAAGGCCAGGTTGGACGGGGCTTGGAGCAACCTGGGCTGGTGGAAGGTGTCCCTGCCCACGGCAGGGGGTGGAATGGGATGAGGCTTAAGGTCCCTTCCAACCCAAACCACTCTGGGATTCTATTTCTATATCCATGCTGGGCTTCAGTAATTTCAGTGAAGCTGCAATTTCAATCATTTGTTATCATGAAGAACCCACAAATTCCGAGCCTCCTCTTTGCTCTCCCAAAGCCTCTGCAGAGAAGGCTCTGCCTGCACAGCACTGTCTGAATTGCTTTTTTCATGCTCAGTAGCTGAAGGGCGAGTCTGGATTCCAGGAGAAGGTTCAGTAAATGTTACCAGATCAAAGAAATTCTTTATCTTGTAGATGAAGGCTTAAATGTGCTATTTGTGGGTTTTTGCAGATCCTGATCTTTTGTGAGCTCCTGGCCAGCTCTGGCCCTTTGGTCACTTGATGTGGCTGCTCTGTAAGGCTGTGGATCTTGAAAGGCTTGTTTAAGGAACAGTTAGAAGAGTCAGTCACACTTGGAGAAGTGATTTCTCTCTTAACCTTTCCCAGACTTGATTTTTTGAGGGTCACCACTCAGGGTTTTGCGGGGCAGAGGTGCAGGAGAGGGGTTTGCTGAGCTGCCTTGGTGTTGGGGTGGAAAAACTCCTCCAGCAGTCTATTTTCAGATGGGAGACTGGAAGGAAAAGTAAATTCTAGGTAAGATATTAAAGAAGCCTTAAACTGCTCTAAGGCACAAGCAACTTCACATGGTGCTGCTCCAAATTTGATTTTAATTAAACCAGAGGAATGGAGTGGTGTCAGTGAGCACCAGAATATGCCGTGTTCTCTTTAATTTGCTTTGTAGTGTTGAGGAGTATCTGGGTACATGGGAGTATCTTGTTTTCTTGGGGCTTGAGATGCTGAAGCAATGTTGGCTGCCAGAACATGACTCATTAGAAGAATTTTAATAGCCCTGGTGAAACAGGACCTTCCCTCTAAAATCCCTGCTGGGGCTCCTGCTGTGTTGTAGTTGATTCTCTCTTTAAACTGCTGTTCTTGCCACTTTGCTCCATATCAGGGCAGTCGTGCTGGTTGGAAATCTGCGTCACATTGAAAATTTGGCAGGTTTTGGGCCCTGGTGTCTCCATTTGCCATTTCATTCCTGGTGCTTCCAGGTCTGGCCCATGAACCGGCTGTTTTGTGTTCCTGAAGTGCAGCAGATGAGGGATTTGTTTGCATCCATAAATTTTGTTCTACCAGAGTTATCCCACTGCTGTGCATGAGGTAACACAAAGCTTTGTGTGGGCAGAGCTCTGTGTAGGACTCGTAAAAGAACCCAGGAGCTAAACCCAGTCCTGAGCCTGGATTAACGCAGTGAGGTGAGTGCAGGGAGTTGTTCCATCCCACTGAGCTTGGAATTCCTAGTCCATGACGCTGCAGCTGGTGAGTAAGGAGGGTGATTACCTGGAGTCCTGTTGCTCTGGAGGAGATACAGATGTTGAATAACTTCCTTTTGCAGCTCAAATGCTGCTCTTAAAATGAGTATCTGGCAAACTGTGCCTGTGTAGTTCAGCTGCCCAGTTTAGCAAAGGTGTCTGCTGTGGGTGCACCAAGGGAGTGACGCCGTCACTGAGTTTTAGGCTGCTCTGGAACCTTCTGGCTCTTACCAGAGTGTCTTGCCTGCCCAGGCTGCTGCAAGTGGGACAATTTCTGGAGGTGCTGTGGTTGTTTGTCGTAGGGAATTGCTGGCAGAGGGTGTTACTTCTCCTGCTGTGCCTCAGCAACCTTGGGCTTGATGTACAGAGGCAATTTTGCCCGAATGCCTTTCCCTGAGGCCAGAATGGAGGGCTTGCTGCTTTGATGTCAATATTCCTAGGTTTTGGTCAACAGGCTTTTGCAGTGGCACTCTTGGGATTTGGTAGATGTGAAGTATTTGATGTTTTTAAGCGTGGGTGGAGCTGTCACTGATTCAGAGCTGATTGCATTTCTTTCTGATACAGGACAGGAATGTTCTGTAGAGCCAAGCCATAAAACTTGGAAGAGTTGGCCTTGGTGACCCACTGGGTCCCCTGGAGCTCTGGAGAAAGGTGAAACACCCAGCTCAGAGCAGAGTTAAACCTTCAGTTGCTTTGACTTTGCCAGCTGTTCCATCTTGACTTTTTGGGCCTTCGATGAGTCTTCCACTAAGCTGCTGAAGGATTCCGGTGGACTCTTTCCAGTGGAATAGAATCATAGAATATCCCAAACTGGAAGGGACCCACAGGGATCATTCAAGTCCATCTCTTGGCCCTGCACAGACACCCCAAACCCCCACCCTGTGCCTCGTGCTGGGGAGAACAGTAACGAGATCTTCCAAAGGCTTTGTGGGACTCAACCTGCTGGTGGTGCAGCTGGAATGCTGAGTTACTGACACACATTCCAGGGTACAGGAGCAGATTCCCGGTGCTCTGGGGCAGCAGTGTCTGAGCTTAGGGACGCGGGGCTTGGCTCGTCCACCCACCCTGTTCTAACACGCCTGTCCTCAATTCCAGGGCAGAGCTTCATCTCCTTCCCTCCCCACGAGGAAGAGCATCTCCAGCGCAGCGTGAGCTGGCACCCCTGCCTGCTGATCCTCGGCCAGAACTGCAATGCCAAGTGCCAGCTGCTCAACATCCTGCTGGGGGAGAAGCTGCTGCCCACCACCAAGATCAGCAACGAGGAGCACTGCAGGCGGCGGCGGATCCGCTTCACGCACGGCGCGCAGACGCGGCTGAGCCTGGCCCTGCCCGAGCAGTACGAGCTGGTGCACGTGCTGGCAGCCCACAGGGGGCACTGGGACACCATCCCCGAGGAGGACCTGGAGATCCACGGGGACACCGAGGATCCTGCCCACCGCATCGCCGAGCTCGAGGTCATGCTGCCCTACTCGCTGCTGAAGGTAAGCAGGGCCCCCTGTCCCACCTCCATGCGGGATGTTCCCAGTCCCTGACACAGCAAGTGGTGCCACCCCTGAGCCAGAGGAGTTTTTTAATTAAAGAGAAGCTGGAGCCTGGTGTTGGGATTTTAATTGGCCGTCTCTGTCTGGGCTGATGGGCTTTTGTTGCAGTGTTGACTCTTGGCATTGTCGTTCCTCTGTCGTGTTTCCATCCAGCTCAGAAGCCAGACTTGGAACTCCGAGTGTCTCCTAAAATTTCCCTCTGTTCCAAGGCTGTTCAGAGCCAGCCTTGCTGTCTCATGACAGCCAGAAGCTGTCAAACAATGTTATGTACTTTATCTCTGTCCTGAGGAGCTTGTTGTCAGGAAAAAGCTTCTTAGTTCCAACCTGACCTCCTTTGGGAGAGAGGCTTTTTGCCTCTCCGTGGTGTCACTAGAGGCTGAAGATGGGACTCTGATCTCAGTGCTGGTTCTAACATTGGTCATGTCTTGCTTTGGGACTTTCCTTTTACTTGTCCTTAAAATGTGTTCCTGTTCTGAGGTGTTGTGGTTTGGTGCTTACAAATATCTTTAAAATTGAGGGTTCCATTCCAGAGCTTTCTCTGCCTTCCTTCGCTGCATTTAGTATCTTGTGTTGAGCAGTTCTTGCACTTCTGGAGTGTTGGGGTTGGCAGACTCCTAAAATCATGGAATGGTTTGGGTTGGAAGGGACCTTAAAGCTCATCAGTGTCACCCCCATGGCAGGAGCAGGGACACCTTCCACTAGACCAGGCTGATCTAAGCCGTGTCCAACCTGGCCTTGATGTTCAATGTCTGGATAATTAATCTTAAAATATAAATTAAATGCAAAGAATATGATCTGTTGTCACATGAGTAAGATCATGAACTTCATAACTAAACAATAAAGTAACAAGGCATTTTTTTCTGTATTTATGAATTGAGATATGATTGTAATTAAGCAGAAAATGAAGACTCAGCTGGACAGACATTTTCCAAACCCAGTCTGTAGCTAAATTTAAGCCTGTCCTAATGAGCCCAGTGTTGTAGTGACTCTGTGGCTTCCAGCACCCTGTGACAGGACAGCAGAGCCATGTTGTGTGTGAGGCCTCCCCTCCTCTCCCAAATTGCTGCTGGTGCTGCAAAGGAATTGCCTGTTCTGGATCTTCTGCTCCCCAAATCCTGCCTTGCTGTGCATAAAAGAGTATTTAGCTGTGCATTTCCTCTCCTTGCCTGGGGTTTAGCCTGGGCCAGCTCAGGCTCTGTGCAGTGTGCAGCCCTCCCTCAGCCTTCTGGGAGTGACAAAGATCCCTCTGTCTGCCTTGGTTATATTTAGGACATTTAGATGAAAACAGCTACTCAGATTAAATTGAAAAGGGCTGGTGGAATAAAAAGCTCTTCCAATAGAAGGAGAGGGAGGGTGAATCACGGCCTCAGATGGATTCAAAGGATTCCTGATGGGAATTCAAGGACCTGAAGGACAAACACAATTTTTTGAAGGCTGATAGGAGATCCTGGTTACTTGGACAGGTGACAGGCTGGGAACAGCTTCCTGCTAAATTCCTGGTAAATTCCGGAGTTTGGCCTCCTCTTGAGAGCTGGTTTATCCCTCCTTGGAACTGATGAGTGTTCTCAGCTCTGCTCAGTGCAGACCAAGCAACAGTGTGAGTAAATGTCTGCCTGGGGTGGACAGGGCTTCTGTAACCAGTGGAATTTGTATCCAGGGCCAGAGTGGAGGAGGGTTTTGGACACTGCCCAAAATTTGGTGTCTGCAGAACAGCTCTGAAGGCACTTCTGCTCTTTCTTTACTTGTGGGACAGAACTTGGAGTCTAATTACAATTGCATCCAGGCTGTTACCATGATGCAGATCTGTAGGGTTTATATTTGCCCACATAATTTGAAGGAGCTCAGCAGCTTCTGGACAGAGGGAGATCAATCTGAATTTTATCCCTTTTGTTCCCTAAAATCCCTCTATTTTCATCTGGTTTTTTCTGTTTCATAACCCCATGTTTTAGATACTCAAACACCTTGGTGTTGTTTGAACATTGTCCATTATTCCAGTAAAGAAAGACTAGATTATTTGTGAGTGAACAATATCCAAATAAACCAAACTACTTTTTTATTTGGAGTTAAACCAAATACAAGTGTGCAATATTCCTGGTTTTAATATTAAACTGCTACTGGAGCAGTCTGAGAGGTTTTTCTTCAGCCTGACATCCAGCGTGGCACCATCCTTGATTTTCCGTGTCTTAATCCAAACTTGTCACAGAGGAGGGAGTGAGGAGGGAACCAGAAATTTCCTTTGCATGGCTCAGCTGCTGTGGGAACCTTGTGCTCCTGGGTAGGTGAACTTGGTTGCTTTTAAACATCAAATACCAGGGCTGGAAAAACTTGGGCAAAGCTGCTCTATTCCTTAGGGAATGCTGAGCACAGGAATTCATCTGGGTCATGGGGAATAATCCATTTAGCCAGACAGATTATTAGATTTATAGTGGGAGGAAACAGTTGGCTCTTTCCCTAAATCTTCTCAGTTGTGCCTGGAAGCTGAAATGGGCTCCTTGAAGGGTTGGTTTTCCTCGGGATGGGGCAGGGCTGAAAGGGTCCCTTTTCCTGCCTTAGTCTGCTCTGTGGGACTTGGAATCTTGGTCTGGAAAGTTTTACCAGGGAAAGAAGAACGTTCAGCTGCTCTGACAAAGCTGGCAAATGAATGGGGAATAAGAATTGAATTAATTTGGGTTTATTGTGTTTGCCCAGGTGCTGCAACAGTGATTCAGGGCACGTGAATTAGTAGCTGTTACCAATGGCAAAGGATGTGGTTAAGCAGCTCCTGGGTGATAATTTATCCTGCTTAAAAATTGGAGGAATGTGCCCTGATCTCCTCCTGGACAGTGTTTTGAATATATATCCAAACATATTTTATAGAAATATAAAGGAGTATTTTTAAAGGAATACACTCAGTTTAGTAGTGTTAACACAGAAAACTGAAAAGCTTCATGTTGGCTGAGATATTCTTCATTCTAGGTTATTTTGGGATGTGCTCTGGGTTGTCCTGCCACATACCAGCATCAAACACTTGAAGTGGCCTCCATGTGCCCCTTTGCACTGGGATAACTGGGAGCAGCAGACACTGAAAATGCCAGGACACTGAAATTGTTCTGCCAGCCATGTGAAACCTGTTCTCTATTTCCAGTTTTGCTGGCTTTTGATGTATCTTTTTCATGGTCAGAGGAGAGAGTTGCTCCTCACGCTGGTGAGTGTGGGCACCTCACAGGTCTTTTACCTTCCAGCAAAGGTGAAATGAAATTCCTCCCCCAAAAAATGGGATTGAAATCCAAGTTGTGCCCAGGACAGCAGAGACTGCTGCAGAGCAGAGGTGCAGTTCTCACATGGGATTCTCTCTGTTACTGAACTGGTGCCTCAGATCCCCATGGAAACAGGATAAACTGGCAAGATTTCAGCAAAAATGGGTGGGGGAAGCGTGTGTAAAACAAAAAAAGATTCTGAGCAGAATCTAGGGGTGTAAATGTACCTCAGATTAATAGGGAGGCATGAAATGAGCTCCCTTGTGTAACAAATGCAGTAACTGTCAGACTTCAGTGAGTCACAGGCTGTTCTTGGAAGGCAAAGTATGGAATTGGTGCAGAAAAAGGCTGAGCTGGGCCTTCAGTCATAGCAGGAGTGTGGGTAAAAACGGGACTAAACTGGGTTAGCTCTGAGCCCCCCAGGTAACTGAGCAAACAGTGATTAAACTGCCCCCAGCCTGGCAAAACGGGCCAGGGCCCTCTTGGGAGGCAGCAAAGAAATGCTTCCAAGTGCTTTGGAAATGAGGAATGATCTATTGGTTTACCAAGCTGGCACACCTCAGTGTTCCCTGAGTGCATCCAGTGAAGGCTCCACATGTCTTATTGTAGATCTGCTTGGTCCCTGGGTTTCATTTCTGTTCCTTGCACTGGTGTCTGCAGCACTTCTGCATCCTGTTTTGGTGGCAGAGCTTCCCCTCCAATGTTTGCCTTCCTGGTGTTCAGATGGCCAAGTGGGGAGCTTTGATGTCTTATAAAGGGCCTGTTAGAGCAGGAGAACAGAGCTGAAGTTCCTTGACAGCAGTTCTGTGCTTCCAGCTCTGTGAGAAGTGTCCAAGGGTGTTTTTAGCAGCCTGACCTTGGGAGAACCAGCTTAAAAATCCTAGGAATCCAGCGTGAGTCACAGGTATTCCCCATACAGGAAGCCTTAATCCTTAATAGTGTGGAGCTGCCTGGATGTGCTTAAACTTCTCCAGGACATCTGTGGGGGTGAAGAAACCAAAAAAAGGGCTGGGCAAGAAATGCTGTCATTCTGACATTCTTTGGAAAAGGCTGTGAGGTTCTGTGGAAGCAGCAGGACCAGTTGCTTGTGGTGTTGGGTTGTGTGTGTTGGTTTTCCCCCCGTTTCCTGGAGACAGCTCTGGCTTCCTCCTTTGTTTACAGTGGCTGCTGTGAGTCATCTCCTGGTGGATGTTGCAGCCCTGCACATCCCCTTCTGCTCAGCTCCTGCTCTCCAGCCAAGTTTGGGGGCAGCTCCAGGGAGTCCCGGGGCAGGAGGGCCTCCCTCAGAGCTCGAAGAGTAGTCAGGAGATGTGGTCAAGTCTTTCTGGTTCAGAATAATGTTTGAAGAATTCTTATCACCCTCTGTTGTGAGCCAAAGATGGTACTTAAATTCTCTCTTCAGTTCAAAGCCTTTGACATTTTCCTTCCTTGTTTTAGTAGTGGAATATGGAATTTTAACACTGATCTTGCATGTCCAAAGGGGACTCTCATGTTCCTTGGAAGGGAAGGAAGCAGGATTGAAACTGGCCCTTTTCAGTAGGGTTAGTAAGAAGTGATGCCACAGCAGTGAAACTGTGCAGGAAGAAAATAACTGAGTAAAATCCATCTTTTAGCTTTTGCTTGGACTTAAAGTCAGAACCAAGCGTGTCACAGCCATCTGTTCTTCTGGCTCTGAGCTCTTTGGAGGTGGTTGTTGTGCTGCCTTTGTCTTGGCAGCAGTGGCTTGTGTAGTGCTTCCCACTCTGGGAATCTGGCAGCGTGGATGTCTGGGACCCATCAACACGAGGGGTTGGTGCAAAATGGGGCAGGAACAAGCTAAAGAATTCCAGCTATTCTGTGATAGTGGGACACTTATTGGAAGTTTTGTCCTCAACTAGGCTCAAACTCCAAGGCACTTGGTCTGAAACAGGAGCTTTGCAGTCAGTGGGCACTGCTGCACGCCTGGGCGCATCCCTGTGGGATCAGCCGTGCAGCTGATGCCGTGTGAGGGTTGGGATTTGCCCTTTGCTGCCTGTGAGGACCTGCACAAACCCTGTTTCCCCTCTCCCTCCCCACCTGCCAGGAGGTGGACGTGGTGGTGGCGCCGTGCCGGGGGTTCCAGCCGGCCGAGGCCACGCTGGGCGAGTTTGTGAACCAGGTGCTGCCCGTGGTGACCTTCGCCATCAGCGAGGCCCAGCTCTCCCCCTCGGACGAGCACGAGCTGAGGGCCATCAAGGAGAAGTTCTCTCTGCCCATTTTCTTCTTCCGAGTGCCCGAGGCCGGCGGGGAGCTGATCTCTCCCCGAAGAACAGAGGGTGAGAAGTCCTCCCTGCACTGCCAGCTGCTGGACCTGGAGTACCTGAGCAGCAGCCACTGCAGCTGCGGCACCGCCGGTGCCCAGAGCATGTTGGTGGAGCAGCTGGAGAAGCTCCGTCTGCTGAGCACTTTCTCCAGGCAGGTGCTCCAGAAGCACCTGGTGGAGGCTGCCACGAGCCTGAACGAGCTCCACTGTCGCTGCCTCAACATCTTCATCAACCAGGCCTTCGACATGCAGAGGGACCTGCAGATCACCCCCAAGAGGCTGGAGTACACCCGCAGGAAGGAGAACGAGCTCTACGAGTCCCTCATGGGCATCGCCAACCGCAAGCAGGAGGAGATGAAGGACATGATCGTAGAGACTCTGGGCAACATGAAGGAGGAGCTCCTGGAGGATGCTGCTAACATGGAATTCAAAGGTAACCACAGGCAGAGGAAGGGGGATGAAGAGGTGGGGGGTTGAAGGGGAGTAGCAGAACAATATTTGCCTTCTGCAAGGCATGGGTGAGTGGTGATCTGGGCAAGAGATTGTAAGAAATTCAGAATTCATACACCAAAAATGGTTTCTGTAGTATCTCCTGGATAAAATCACCATCCTTAAGTGATGGGAGGCCTGAAGAGGTTGCTTGTGAATCAGACTTCCCCCCCCCCC